>KZ308336.1:106823-134396 GCA_000376725.2 Ladona fulva | reverse complement strand
TATGGGTCATTCCACGCCAAACCGGACAAAAAAAAGCATGACCATTTCGGATTTTCTTTAAACTCCATTATAATGTTCATAGTGACTATAGAAGCACGTTTGCCATTTCCTAGACCAATAGTTCGAATAGTTACAAAATGGCGGATTGTCAAAGTTTGGAAAAAAGTGCGGAAATCGGCGCGCGCGCTCTCGGTCAAACTCCCGTTTCTCAAAGATTTTAAAAGTTACTGAGTATTGCATACACTTATTTTAAAGATCTAGAATGGAGCTTTCATTTGATATGAAACTCAATTACATTTCTAGGAGACAATGTTTATTTTAGGCAAATTAACTTTTAAAAGTGATTTTAAACTAAAAAAAGCCACCTCGTTTGCTCCGAAAAAATCTCACCGAAATGAACAATAAACGTTCTTTGAATGTTGAAAATATAAAAGTGGAACTCATACGTTACCCATACCCATTGACAGATAGGAAGGACGGGCGTAGAAGCGTCTATTAGGAAGCAAGCGGCGCTGCGCCCTAACATCGATATAAATAATATTTTTTTAATATAACATTCCGTTTGATTTCCACTTTTATATTTTCAACATTCAAAGAACGTTTATTGTTCATATCGGTGAGTAACAGGTGAATAGCTTCATCCGAAGAAATAAAGATAAATAACACCTACGTATTATTAAGCTAGTTTTCTAGCTTAGACTAATATTCATTCTTTTTAAGCTGTATTAGGTCGAACCAATCTTGCCAAACCGAGAAAAACACATAGTCCACTTTTCCTTTCCTCATCTTTCAATTAAAACACTACACTAAAAGAAGAATCACGCTTAAAAGATTGTTTGATGAAAAGAATATAAGTTAGAGGGAGATTATGAACGTTTCATATTTTGCATAATATAAAAATGATAATATCTGATCAATTTCACAAATCTTGCTTTGATCTGTACACCCCCGCGCCATCTCCAAACGGTTATATACACTACAGCTTCGACATACGCCACCATAGCATTGCAGCATCTATATGCCACAGCATCAAAATATCAAAACATTGTCAATAATATGGCATAACAACCAAATTATTTTACTGATATCTTAACTACAAGCTAATTCATATTAAACATTCGCAAAAATTACAAAAAATACATGTAAAGTATTAAAATTCAAAAGTATTCTTTACAAATATGATCAATCTGGGAAAAATTACGAAATTCAAACAACATTTACCTAAAACCATTATTCATATTCAAAAACATATAATCGAGCTGATACATGAATATGTGATACATGTATTTGTAATATTGTATTTCTAAGAAACATACCTTATCATGAATGCAGCTAAGATGAACCCAATGGATTGGTTACTAGCCTATGTATTTATTGATTTGCATATTTCTTTCATCCCTTGAGCTAAAAGGAAATGTTTAATAGTTTTTGTAATCTCTTTAATTTTATAGAAAATCTGTAACCTATGCTGTGTTGAACACTCCTATCATATTCGAATACATTGTTATTGAGATAAAACGTTAATTAACTTAAATTATTTGTTTTTCTCTGATTTACTCCTATTTATCGGAAATTTCTGCGTAATTAGCACAATTTTGGTAATTCAATTGGAAATAATGCTACAATTCGAAAAAGTATTCATATCCCATCCTAAAGTCATTGCATCGTTAAACACCTCGGCATATGTTAACTTTTTCCGTACGTGAGCTTGTTCAGCTCAATGTATGAGAGTCGGCTACTCCTAATAAATACATGTTTACAATAAAAGCGGGAATGTAAATACTCCGGAAGGGAGACCCTTCTAGGAATTAAGACCATTACATTAGTAATCATTGAAAAAGCAATGTATTCATACGCTTTATTTCAGAAATGACTGGGTGTTTCTGATCTCATTGATATATGCTTTTATACTCATTCAGTAAGCCATTTTCCAACAAAAGAAACAGATACATTGCAATAAAAAACAAGACAAAGATAAACCGAAAATGAAAATAGACATTATTGATACTTCACAAGATTTAATTAACTTTTCATCGATATTTTCTTTCAATAAGGGTTACCTTTTCACATTTCTGAAGTAGACTGATACTGATATAGTTACCATCAATTAAACTTTGAGGAAACCGTAGAACTTTTGTCCAAGATAAGCATGAATATTTAAATTCTCATATTTATGCCTCTGAATTATTATACGCTGTTTTAGCTTTCTTTGGTATGCTTTAAGCTTTCTCCTGTTTCCTCCTCTTACGTAAAACAATTTGAATATTTTATAAATAAATGAATACCCTTATGGCCAAATTCCAAAGACTTTAAATTGCGAAGATTAAATTGAATAAGATAAAGCTTACATGGTGGGTATGAACGCTCTGTTTTTATTTATATAAATTTTTTACGCCAGTGCTACCCATAAATGGAAATAACGGAGGTTTCGATCGATCGCCGCCACCACGACACGGCGCTCGCATAGCTCAGAAAGCTTTATCCTGACGAAATAGGTGGAAGAAGATGTGAAAACAGAGGTGCGTGAAATGGGAAGAATGGCGGCATGTGTGGGAATCCCCGAGGGAAGAGGAGGGGGCGGAGTGAAAACGATTTTATTTAGAGTGAGCGACACCGGCCCTCACCCTTCACCTTTTTTCGAAATGCGCGCAGGGGAGGGAAGAATAGAGGCGTGGCGCTTTAAGATTGAGATGGAATGAAGAGGTGATCAAGACGGATAAGACAGAGTAAGCTACTTCCAACGGCTGCGTTTATATCTAAGCAAAAAAATATTCCAGTAGATGGGACGTTTTCCTTTTCGAAATCGTAGGAAATTTCCAATGAACGCTGCTTGATCTAACAGTCGAACGGAAAAGCTAGATTACTTACATTCGATGTTGTGATGGAGATGAGAATATATATCTACAGAGCGGTTGCTGCCGTTCATAACGGCATGAAGTATCTTAGACTGATATGAGTCAGTTAACTTCCAGATTAGTCGCTGCAAGCGCCATTCGCTGATACTTAATGTGATGAGAAGAATGAGGTAACCGCGAAACGATGAATTTCCGGGAGGAAACAACGGAATATTCTAATAGAAACGGAATATTCTGATATATTTACAACTATGATATATTTCTTTAAGTTCAATCTCCATTCATATTTCATAATTATTGTTTTTTTAATGAATCCGCATGTTATACTCGGAATTCTGAAAAAACCTTTTATTTTTGGCCCTTATTATTATTATTATTATTATTAGACAATACCGCCGCAGTTAGACATTTCGTCCGGTGGCGACGTTTAGTTATCGTGCATTACAGAACAATTACATACAATATGTCTTAGTTACACATAAACAAATACAGAAAGTTGGTATCTATCTACCCGTCAATTAACTACAATTGTTTAAAAACTACTCTAATCACAATTACAACTTCAATTATACTTTTACATCACAACCACTACAAACACTAAGATATATACATTACAATATATACAATACGTATGCATTAACTGAAAATTACCCCTAAACAGCATTATAGCAACTTGTCGATAACACTTTCACGTAAGATTTTTCAGGGTTCCTGATAGGCCTTCACGGCTACCGTAGCGGTCACGGGGCCCACGAAGTCCCCACCGTACATCACCCTAACAGGCGATCCCCTACTCGTCTCACACTTCGTCATCGGCAGGCTCACTCGTCATCTCATTAGTTTTACTTATACATTTCATAAAACATTTGACATTTTTTGGGAAAGGCTCAAAGACTCCTGCAGGTAGACTGTTCCATTCCTCGATAGTTCTATTTAAAAAAGAGTATTTCCTATTATCGGTTCTTTGCTTAATGCTTAGAAAAAATAAACTGACAACCTCCTTTGAGATGATAATTCATTATCGCGATTGTGTTAAATACTAAAATAGACGCGATAAACTAAGAGAGGCAACTTCTAAGAGAAACTTGTAGACAATCAAAATTATACATTTTATGAATCATCTTTCGACTATTCAACGGAATTCCATGGCTTAACAACAACGTAACTTTACTCATCATTTCCTGAAAACAATATTTTCTTCTTATTCCTATCTTTGTGTTAATTGAATGACAAATTTGAATTTATTTTTCTCTGTTTCATCTCTTCTTTTTCCCTTTCAGTGATTTTTTTATGTACACGTAGTTTACTAGTAATTGGTTCTTCCATTCATAAGTTACTAACAAAAGGACTGATGTTTAAAATGCTCATAACAAGATAGCTCAATTACTAGAGCAATCGCCCAAATAACGGAAAACCCGTGTTCGAATTATTACAATTCCGTTTATCCTTTGGATACATCTTTATCCTTTACCTCTGCCCCTTAAGCCGTTATGCGAAACTCGAAAGTTCCAGTCCACGTTGTGACCAGTTCATCGAAAACAGAGCATTTCCAGGGAATCTTTCTATAATGTTTACTGGAACTCAAGATTGTAAATGACTAGAATAAAACGACGGCATTGATATATAGGAATGAATAGATTGAAAATTGTTATACGTTACCTTGTAAATGATCAAATATTGTTCATAAATTACAAACCTTACATCTGAGCGGTACTAATATTGTGTAATAAGGGGATACATTTTTGGCAATCGCCATATATTTAACAAAAGGAACTCAAGATCATTATAAACGACATAGTAATTTTGGAGAGAGCTATCAATGATATCTAAACAAGAACCGGGTATTCTAAAGAATGTTATAAAGAATTGTGGTTCAAGGAGTATAGGAGTATAAGTATTTTATTTGGGAGGAAATGTGCGAGAACGTAATGCGGGAAGGACGGAATGCTTACGAAAATTTACTCCCGTGGGGTAGCCAAACAGAGAAATAATATCGAGGTGCAAGTGAAAGAGAAGGAATTTGAGGGATCCAAGGAAGAGACAAACAGTGGGGATGAAATTGAATCTGTGTATGAGAGTGGATAAGGGAGAAAACTCGGTTCAGTATAGGAGAGAGACATATTATATAGAAGAGAGATAGATGCGAGTTTTGGAACGATCATTAGAACAGCAGCAACAAAAGTAAAGGCTATAGAAAAATGCATTGCAAGGATTAACTTTAACGTTCGAACACTGAGGCGTTTCAAGTTAGATTCGTACGAAGTTCGAAGAGTCGCTGGCTATTTATTTTATTAAAAACTCCTGGGAAAATATGGGATGCAATTTTAAATGTATGGGTCATTTCTTAAAACACGAATAATAGAACGTCAACTGTTTCCTACATAAAGCAGTATTTGAGATTAATTAGGGATAAGGTGACGCGAAAGAAGAACATCTGTGCGAGGCTGTTAAGAAAAACTAACCGTTAGCATATTCTAGCCCTCTTCCTTCTTTAACTTTTCCTTTTCTGGCAAATTTCTCAAGATGTTCCTCTTCCTCGACTAGTCCACATTTCTCCTTTTTCTTATGCGTAACAGAACAAGGAGTTCTCCTTGAAATCCAATCCTTTGCGATGGAGTCATACTGAGTTTGACGATGTTGAGTCGGTGAGAGATTATTTGAGGTATCTCTAACGCTAAACACGTACTGAGAGAATAAGGAAATATCTCCTTGCATTCTGGACGCCTATGGTCATTTTTAGCCTTCCAGCATTAGGCGTAGCTCAAGTCTTCCCTTCCTTCAGCTCAAGACGGAGTGCAACTGACAGACTGAAAAAATCCCCGACCTTCTTCGCTTTCAGATTTGAAATACTTAATAATTTTAACCTTTTCAAGGTAATAGGTATATTTCGTGCAACTTCGATAAGGCAATATCAGAAATTTTTCTTCCGTTAAAGTAGGAGATTTAGAACACACGGCTTTAACTATTCCTTCAAATTGATATTCTTATTTTGGTAGATATCTGTTTTATTATATGGATACTGAGAATATTTGAGTGAGAGACCTTCCGGTAATTTGTCATTATTAAGTTTGAAATATGTTATGAATTCACAAATAAAAATAAATACATGGATACATCACTTAGTACATAAGTAATACTTAAATAAACGAAAGATAAATATATTTCAAAATGTGTTATTATCAAATTATTGTAAAAAATATCACTGCTGACAATCTAAAGCTAAACGAAACATGGCATTTGGAGAGTTTATGGAGAGCAGGAGAAATGTTTCTACATTTTAGAAAAGCGTAATATCCTCCCTTTTAGATTAAATTCAAATTACTTAGATATTTTATTATACACCTTTTATTTCTAATATAGATTGAGTGATACATGTACTCTTACATTCACTAAGGATTAAAAAGTAGAATTCTTCTCGGTCGAGAAATCATGATATACTTGTATAACGTACATCAGCTTATTGGGGGAAATGTTTGCATGAACTGAAGAAGGGAAATACTCTCTCTCGGACAAATAGGGATAGCCTTTGTATCATCAATATACAGAACTACTTCAAGACAGAAGGTTGATGATGTATTAGTCTGAATATCCTCAGTGGCCCGTCAAATATCCCAGACCATACTTTTTCCTACTCCTTGCGGAAATCAGAATTTGTAAGGACCTATAGAAATTATGATGCATACAAATGTAATTTATTCCAAATCTCCATAAAGGAAGCATGTCCCTGCAAAGTGCGTCCCTGGGAAGGTCTGGAATTTTTTCTGCGGCGCAATAAGGAAAGCTCAAGGGAAAGGAATGAAATGATTATCCCTCAATGTAATGTGAAAAATGCAAATCAAGGGCGAGGATCGGGAAAAGCTCTCTCTGAGAGATTCCAATAACTCCTTCGAAGGTCTCCCACACATCCGATGGACCTCAATTCGGTCATTCTCAATCGGACCACGTAGCATTCCTTCTTACCCTCTCTCTGTGCTATTCCTCGACCCTTCTCTTCCAACGCTCTTCCCCTCCTTTACACATCTCTCTCTCTCTACATCTTCAAACTCAGAACCACCTAATCTTCCTCATCTCCGTATCCAAATCTTCAATCACACTTCAGTATTTTGCGATATCACCCATCTGAATTTTGCAAGAACATAGATTTCCATAATTGAGGGGTAAAAAAAAACTTAATGATGAAATTTTCCTTCTTAATAAAATCAAATTCGTTATATTAGAATATTTTAATAAGGCCATTTGCTCTCCTATATAGATGAAATACATATCTGGATGAATTTTTTCATTTATCTCTTGTAAAAGAAGAGAGGGATATTCTTCATTGTTATTTTTCTTAATTAGATTAATATCTAATTACTTTAGTTGAGAAACCCACTGGAATTGAATTTTTTACTTGTAATTTTGGGTAAGATAGATGAATTTTTATATTTCATTTTCTTTTATTTAAGTCTTGTTCATAGCTGTGATAATATGAAAGTTACTGAGGTATCATTCATGATGAATAATTTATTAGTTTGCTCTCATTAAAAATGTATTATATTCTGTTGTACTTGTGCGGGTTTTGTCCACTGAGAGCAATCTGGCTCATTGAGGAAAGCAATGCTAAACTGTCTCATTCCTCATCTTCCCTAGTGGCCTTATAATTTCCTAAATTATTTTTGTAGCTAATGGTGTAGACATTGAGGATCCAACCAGCCATCGGTTCGATTGCTGGACAAATGGGCAGAATATTCGAACAAATAATGGTTATCAGTAGATTGGAAATACCGTTCAAGCCACAGGTCATCAGATCAATCTCTTAAGTTGTATTGGGAATGTTCCATGTGTAATGAAAATTTAAATATACCATTTCCCCAGCGCGCAATGTTAGCTTTAGTTAGTTTAATGCTAATGATGCCTCACCCTAAGCAGAAAAATATGTTTCATCGCGAAAGCTTTGCTGTAATGGTGGTATTATATCACCGCTTCAATAAGAAAAAAGAATTATTTGACAAAAAAACTGCTTCCTCGTTCCCCTCATTTACCGTCCTCTGTTAGCGGCTCTTAGTAACAGCCGTGGCGTAGTGGGTAGCGTGCGCGGTGACGGAGCTTAAGGCCAATGGATACAAGGTCTGAATATTCGTTTGCAGGCTGTTGGCAATAACATCGCCATGATTGCATGCATATAGATAAAATATGTCTGTTTTCGCCATTCGATGCTTAAAAGATGTTGCTACACTTGCATACATTCCTTGTTAGGTTCATGCAAACCATAATGGAGAAATAAATTAGAGAGCATACATAAAAATCTATCCCTTTCGTTGTAGTGGTACTCGGCAATAAGAAGTAATACGAAAATCTTCTGGGACATAATTTTAGCTTAATCCTTTATCTTCGAATCCTGGCACTTTCCAAGTACGTAAGTTTCACACAATCTCCGTAATCGTGTAATTTGAGCAACATGTCCAGCGCATTGCGCAGCAAATAGATCGAAAGAGCTTCGGCCTAGGTTCGAGGCCACCACTTCCCTTCTTCCTCTCCTCACACACGACCATCATAACGGAAGAAAGGATCTTTTCTGAGGTTCTGAAACGGCTAGTTGAAACGATATCCAATTCCCTTAAGTTCCCGAGTATCGATACGGATAGGATGATTTGGTTCATCACCTTTTGTCGGCATCGGTGACATGGTGGTTAGCGTGTTAGCCTAGCAACGCCGAGGTCCAGGATTCAAATCCTGGTTCGGGTATGGATTGTTTGTGATCGAGACTTGTAAAAGGTTAAGAGTGATCTCTTGGGACTAAAATGCACCTAATAAAATCGTCATTGTTATAATTATTATTAATTCTTCTCGTAACTAGCACTCTATTTTAATAAAGAAAATCGTAACCGTGTAAGGTACTCGATGGAAGTACCATAAAATACTTCCTTGCCATCTTTTAAATAAATATGAGAAGGAATGACTATCAGATATCAGAAAGGTTACAGAATAAAAATTTTGCAAGATTGGTAGAGATTGAGTTATCTGAAAATGTGACTGAATAGAATTATCAGAAAATACAAGGATTGCAAAATAAATTAGTTCAGTGCAGTTTTAGCAGATTAATACTTATTAGATGCTTCCTACCAGCATTAGGGAGTAAAGAAATAGATAGCAAGATCCATAGAACAGCACGTAATTTATAAAACTTGCTAACCACCCAACTACGAATTTGGGTTAAATACGCCATTTAAAAATATCCTTGAATTTATGCAGAATTGTTCAAAAACAGGTCTCTTTATTCTTGCATAAAGGTTTTATATTTTTCCCCTTGATTCCACAGTTGGCTATAGAAGCTTAAAATATATACTGAATAGGCCCCCAGGATATTTCGTGTAATTTAAATCAAAATCGTAGGAAAGTAAGTTTGTCAACCAATATTTATGCGGCTAAAAGAGAGTTATTTTTTTAATTTGATAATCATACCAATTTTCCCTTAAAGTGGGTAAGTTAGCTGATGATCATGTAGCATAGCTCGAGTTAATACAGGAAACCCCAGCCGAGGTCTTGCCAAAGTAGTTTTTTGGCTCATGAAAATATCTATATTTTGAATAAATATTTTCATTCAAGCTGAGTTATTTGCATGTGACATCTGACTGCTATTTTCATGAATTGCTAAAAATTTTATGAATTAATATGAAATAGTTTTTCAATCGAAAAATAATTTTTATTTCCTTATTCATATTATTACAATATTATATAATTATATAATTGTTACAATCTAAACTATGCTAACTAAGCAAATTTAAAGGTACTATCTTCAAGATGTTCCGAGATCAGTTTCATACTTTACTAGGACCAATGGTAACCGTGCTCTTATGTGTACATGTATATAGCTGTAGAATATTTGAACAACGCACCAATAGCTGTAGATTAGTTCAGATGTACAGCCAAGTTAGCAACGTGTTCGCTTTCGGTGAAAGCGGTCCCGGGTTCGATCCCCAGTGGATGTCAATTTGCGAAATGACCTCAGCTGTCCAAGCACTGTTAACATCACTATTACCACTATTTTATGAAAGTTGAACTTACACACCTAAGATAAAATCTTTTGCTTAACTGACTAAGGGACGAGTTTATATTTATTCGTCGATATTTTGCTTCTAAATGTAGACTCATACGCGAGTATCTACAGTCGATCTTGATTCTCTAAACTGAAATAATCAACATAAATAATATTTCAATGAGTCTTTCGTGGCTCATAACCCGAAAAAGTTCCTGAAAACTTTTCTAGTCATCAATCCGTAGCCTCAAACCCAACTTTCAGAGATTTGTTCGGGTGGAAGACGGTAAAGAATTGGGAATCCTACACATATGAGTGTGTGTATATTCAGCTGAACACTTGAGAGACGTAATTTCCAACGTGGCAGTATCTTACAGCAGGATTGAGGTAAGCAAACGAAATAATGGACGAGGGTAACGAATAGGGGCAGCAGTTAGGGAAGAGAGGAACGGACAGACAGATGCTCCACTTATTTGTATGTGCAAGCAGGGAGAAGAAAGTTAGTTCTCCGGAAATAAGTATTTCTGAGTTCTCTCACGTTGGTTAATATGGCCGGAGCATGATGTCATTTCCGAGTTCGAGGGAAAACTTTGTAAACTAAGACAAGAGAGAGGGAGATAGGGGAAGTAGGACGACGGACGCCTGATAGTCATTTCGCGGTTAGGGAAAGTAAGGGCGGTGATGGAACAGCGGGCTGAGGAGGTAAAGGGATATGAATTTGTGTTGAGAAGGTGAAATGGAAGGAGGGAAATGGTCGTTTCCTTGCGCTCCATGAGGGAGAAAGCAACGGGAATAGGGCTGCAGGCTGTCGCGAAGGAATGTTAGGAAGCATTACCCAAGTACAACAGTCTTCCGACTTACCTGGTTGCCACATTTAGCTGGTAACATTGCTTTATTGCATATAACCCTTACATCAACGAAGAATACCGAGTTAGCAAACCATAAGGTGATAAATATAGGAGGCTTTACTCCTTTCCGTATATACAATCGGGTACGGGCTATCAATATGTATCTAGAAAATTAATTACGTGTTTTTATCTTTCCTGCTACTTCGAGGGTTAATGTTGGTATTTCAATTACTAAAATAGACTTCTTGAATAATAAAATTCGAAAATCCGCAAAATTCCCATGTTCTTAGTAAATACTTTTCCAAGTTAATATTAGGTAATAGTAGTATTCTTAAAAGTGCTTCGAAAGCTGAGGTCATTTCGTTTACCCCCACCGAGAATCAAACCCGGGACCGCTTTCACCGTAGTCGAACGCGTTGTCTACTTGGCTATTAAGGAGCCCTTAATAATAGGATAAATTCTATATATATATACGGAGGAATGTTTATATAAGCTGACTTCAAATTCAAACTAATACAAGTTGAAATACGTTTCAGATATTTGCGTAAAATTTTCTTAATGATTAAAAAAATGATGGCACACTCAAAATTGATTGTCTCACCTCCGTTAACATGATGATTTATGAATCCCATATTATGCACCCCATTTTCCTATGTTTTTACTTCTATGTTTATGGGCCCCCGTAGATTTAAGTAAGTAACGCGTCCGCCTTTGGCAAGAGAGATCCCAGGTTTGATCCCCGGTGAGGGACGGGATTTATCCGCGTTCACCCAGCATTGTGATGAATGTGGGTAGGGATATAAATCAAGAGATAGCGGGTTCGATCTAGAAAAGCCAATTGGTAGACGATGGGCTAAACCACCAGTCACCCACTGTACGTAAATGGCAAGGGCATATCCCTCAAAGTTAGTCCGCATGGACTTATCTTTACTTTACATGTTTAGAAGTCGTGTACGCCTATTTTCATTACAAATTTAAAGTTATATCGATGGTATTGAATATTTTCGTGTTTTACGAACTAAGTCCTAATGTGAGTCAATGAGGAGATTAATGGACCTTTCATACTGCAGGAAATCTATTTTATAAAGGATCTCGTGCTTCAATCTATATTATATTTTTTCCGTCAGCAGCTTCTTAAAAATAGCTTGAAATTTCATTTGAGATAATCATTAATATTTACTATGACGATTAAAGAGGAATAAAAACAACTTGTACACGTCACCACAGGATTGTAAAAGTTGTTTTTATTCCTCTTTCGTCGTGAAGAGCTACATAAAGTTAAGGCTGAAATAATGGATTTTGTTATCTACTATGATTTTTTTTACTTTGGAATTTTTAATACCCTTTCTTCTTTAACTCTAAACATCAAGGAAACTACCAAAACTAGCCCAAAAATGTTACAAAAAAAATTATACAATCAAACAAAATAAAACGATACAGACTCAGGGCTAACCTTGCGGTAATTATTAATATTAAACATATTAAAACGCTCCATTAGAGTCCTCCATTGAGAAACGCTACATCATCAGGTCTACCTGATGATGTAGCTATGCTACGAAACCATGGTCATGTATAGGTTGTTTTTCTGTGGTATAGTAAAAAGTTCACTCTAATGGAGCGTTTTAATAAACCAAAATTAAATTCATGATCTGTAAAAATTGTACAAGCTTTCTAATAGTACAGTATTAGTGGAGAAATACACGTGATACGCACAAGAAAAGAATATGAATAGCTATAAAAATTACAACTATACCAATATGTAATTTTGTCATTCAAAATCCAAGTTCATTATTAATGAAAAGGCTCTGATACTAGTGAAATTTAAAGTAAGAAGGATCAATTGATTTCAGAATACTCTTAGTCAATGCAATAATTTATAACAAAGAAAATTCAGAATGTAATAATTGAAACAAAGATTTAATTGGTTTGCAGTATCCCAAAAAACAGGAATTCTTATGGTATTTCCATCGTGTGAAGCCATAAAATCTTTTAGATTAGAGACTTAGATAATGCAAGCAGGAGTTTAATTTGAAGGAAGAGATTGGCTGTACTAACAGCATGCCCGATTTTATCGTGTGCCCAATAGGCTTTCCTTTTTATAAATAGCTGAACAGCCTTACTATACAGTATTTGAAATAATGTTATGGTTATTGATCCATGAACAGGGTGGTAAGGAGAGTCTTAATTAAGCTCCAATCCATGCCTTTATCTCTCTTTTCCAATTCCTTTCATCTCTGGCGCCGATATTTAGGAAAGATACAACAAAACCGCATCTCTTTAACGCAATCCTTTACTCGCGCCGGCTCTTTTAGCTAAGCGATAGGATCTTTGACGGCCTTCTCACGGTATAAGGGATCCGCCCTTTTCATCAAGAGATGAAAGCAAAGGGTGTCAAACTTAAAAAGTTTTTTTCCTCCGTTCCACGTAGCAGTCGCTTTTTTCTGTGTGTCGATCCCGCTTTCTCCATCTCTTCTTATCTTTCCCTTCTCTTTTTATCTAATACGTTCTCCGTCTTCTCCTATTGAAGATTCTCTTCCCGCCGAACGCTCCTTTTTTACCCTTTCCCTCGGTCCCCTTAAGGGTCGAATTCCCACAGGACGGCGGGGGGAGTAGGGATACGCTTCTTCCACCTCTACGCCATTCTCCAAGGACTAAAGGTCGATTGGAATGGGTGGAAGAGATATAAGGAGTTACGGGGAAGGACAGGGGGGTAGAAATCGATTTTTATCGATAATAAGGGACAGGAGGTTAGAACCGTGACTGGAATATTTGCCGGAGTTTCCTCTCCGACTTTCGTCTCTCCCGCTAAGGCAGTCTTCTCTACATCCTTCGGTTCTGTTTTTCCCTCCTTATTTACTCCAACCTTTCGACTTTCGGGGTTCCGTTTCTCGTCCCTTTATTTATATACTTCTTCCTCTACTCTGCGAAAGGTCTCGCAAACGTCTTCCATCTCTCTCAATTTTTCCTCCCAAACTTTTCGGGATTGCCGCTCGGTATCTGATCGCAGATTCATGCGCCGCTATCGCCTCATTCCCTGAGAGATATTTTCCCATATAATTGCGACATCCTTCTTCTTTACACTTCAAGAGATCGCATGATGTTTAATGTGATGTCATTACGCGTAAATCCGCTGAATATCCGTTTTTTCTGGGGTGATGGGAATAAATGTGTTAAATCGATCCCGGATCTGGATTCGTTGTTTTCGATTTCCGGAAAAATGATTGTGCGCAATCTTGGGAACTCTTTCATTCGTATTTGAATATTGAATTGTACTGTAAGTTATTTAGTCATATGGGCTTTACAGCTTTTTTATAAAAAATAAGACCAAACATGAAAATGATAGCATATTTACTTGCATTTTCAGAATGTTCGTAATATAAATCGAGCCCCATCTCTTAATATCAGCCCTATTCACGATTATCAACCAGACAGGCAGGTCCCGTTCATTCGTGGTAACATATTTAATTATATTACCATTCTTCGCAATCTACTGATGATGACAACATGGTTGTTGAAATACGTATTTAGGTTAATTCCCAAGGAGAAACGGACATGAAAACAGTCTGACGGAACCGGGACTCGAACACGGGTTACCTACAAAGTCTCCCAAACGGCAAAGACAAATGTTCTGGTGGTATAGCTCAATGGATAGAGCAACCGACCAACAGACCCGGGTTCGAGTCCCGGTTCCGTCAGACTTTTTTCATGTCTGTTTCTCCTTGGGAATTTTCCTAGATGCAAGACTTATCGTGCCAAGTCATCTTACCCTTTTCCTTGTTACGTATTTAGGTGTTTTCCGTAAGTGGTGAGTGGCTCAGGACTTTTTTTAAATGTTTCAATTTTTGGTCGTTTTTTACACTTTTGCAAAAACACATTGTTTTTATGTCAATTTTGTCTTTGTCTTTTTGTTTCTTAGAATCGGGATTTATTCTTTTACTTTTGAAACAAAGGTTGTGCCTGTGATGTGGGTTTTATGTGCATTTTATCCCTTTTAAACTTGATACACGCATTGCGTTGATTTTTATTCCATTGACACATCACAGGTTTGCCCGTTTACATTAGCCCCACACGTACGGTACATTTTATCTTGTTGATTTTGTTTAGTGTCTTGTCCATGGGTCGCTTTTGACGTTATTTGGGTCGTTTTCCTCTTCGATCGGCATAGGTGTGCTGTTTTGAATTCTTTTACGGATAGATACGTTTGGGTGGAGAGGGAAATAAGGAGCGGAAAGAAGAGAGGGAAAAGAAATAGAAGGGAATTTGTTGTATATACCACCGTCACTTACAAAATACGGCTTAAGGTTTTTCTTTCACACATTCCTGTAAAGAATTATTTAACGAGCAACCACTACGCGAAGGAGATTTTTTATTCTTTTGATCTCTTAAATTGCACAATAGCCTCAAGATTCTATTTTTTTCTTGTATAAATATAGATTTTTGTTTAACAAATTTTTTTAACTCTGAAAAAAAGCTACAGTTTGACTTTAGGAGCAAAAATTGTATCAGGTCTGGTCTTATTTTCTGTAAACGAAGTTGTCACCTATTTTCAGTTAACGTCATAATCAAATGTTGAAGCCTAAGCTCGGTGAAACTCCTTCTCAGGAATTGAATCAGAAAAACTTAACATAGTTTTGGGAACCGAGAATTAAATCCGGGACCGCTTTCTATCCCGAGTTCAATTCCCGGGAGGGTCCCATATGTGCAAAATTACCTCAGCTATCATAGCACTTCTAAAAGAATGATACGAGACTAAGGCCTGGTATTATAATGTATAATTAAAATGGACTTTAACTAAAGTTCACTTTAAGGCCTGGTATTGTTATGTTTTGTTGGAATTAAAGTGAAGATTATAGTAAATCTTCTATATGTAAAATGAATTAGCATGGAGAAGCACAATAGTCTTCACTTTGACTCTAAAATAACAATGTAATACTGGGCTCTAAAGTGAACATTAGTTAGAGTCCATTTTAAGTATACATTATAATACCGGGCATAAGTCACTAAGACTGAGAGTCACATTCGTGTCACGTTTGTCCAATTTTTAAACAGAATTATTTCAACACTTTTGGGTGCTACCATACACGTATGTGGTTGAGGCCCACGATGAATTTTGATACTGTAGATAAATATTCAGGATAAAGATAAGTATCTTTCGGTGGCTTTGTAATTATGTAGTTTGATATTATGATAATTCGTACAGTAGGAAGAGGTAAGGGTTAAGTTTAAAGAAAAATTATATTGTTATATTTTTCTACATAATGTGCGTATGGTTTAAGTTATGTAGAGAGAATTTATGTTTGCGAATAGTACTTGAAGCCACCTGGTTTTTGCATACTTACAATTTATGATTATAATAATAATAATTTAGTTTTACCTTACAAATAACTTATTCTTCTCTTTGTATTTGACGTGGTTCATGAGCATGATCCATAGGTCTCCATAAAGAGATATTCTTAATTCAATATCAAATAATGAGTAAAAGATCGGAACTTCAAACTGCGAGCCGAACATTTACGATCAATATCTTTACTTCACCCTGTGACCACCTCAAAGAGTACTTATTTATTGGCGAAAGTAAACACAAATAAAAGAATTTGCCCAGAAATTATTCTTATGGTACTTCTCGGCTTACGTAAGTTAGATATAAGTAAGCTACTTTCGTAGCGATTTCTGATGAGCGGAAATCATACGAGAAACGGTAATTCAGAAACAAGAGTTCTATTTACGTAACTTTACTATTGTGAGTTGCTCGCGTCAATTTTACGTAAAATTCGAGTTGCGCAATTATCTAGGAACGGCCCAAAAGTTGATAACTGTATGTATATCAATATTGATTAAACCACAGTTAACAGTTCATAAATGTATTCAACGACTTAGAGAAAAAAAGATAGCCTCTTTCCGTTTATCGGTGGTATTAGAACAGTTCAGTCCCGTTTTATCTTCTGATTTTCATATTGGTCGATACATTTCCGTAATTGGTAAGAATTTGACACAGTAAATTTCACTAGCAGTAAAGTTTCTCGACCAATTGATCAGTAGAAATTCACTCTCTCATTTCAACGAAAATTTCTCGCCTAAAATGTCGAATCGAACTGCATCGTTGTTCGCCGGGACGAGACTCAGCCTAATTGATATAAAACGCCATTTTTGCCCCGAACCCTTCTAATGGCTGGAATGTAAAATGCAGGAGTTGCACGTGCGGTTACTGTTGTTTGGCAGCTCGTGACAGCTCTTAAACCCCGTCCAACTGAAAACAGTTTGTCGCTATTATCGGATGAACAAGACTTGCAGAGTCCACTTCCTCGGGATGCCTATCGAAATCATCATCCCATTGGAGATGTCCGAATTCGAGTGCATGGATGAAATTGAAATAACTTGTCAAAAAGTGGAAGTGATCGGACAGGGGGGAATCATGAATCAGATGCGAAATATGTTCAAAAGGAAATTACGTTTGTTGCAGACATCATATTTCATGTAAATATTGCGAAATAAAGATGCCCTAGGTTCATTAAAATATGCTGTGGAACTTCTATGACAGGGTTTCCTTTAACTGGCCGCATGCGACCCTTTCATCAGCTCCATGCGGCCTACTGGCTGTTTCTTCTTTGAAATTTTCACACAATCTTTGTATCCTAAAGCTTGATACTTAGCGGAAAATCTGCAAATTTTAATTATACCGTACCACTCAAAAACATAAAAAATATCCTCGTTTTAAATATATTAACAAAATTGCAGAACTGACATTAGACTATTAATATTTGAAAATACTAAGAAATGCTTGCCCGTGGCCCGAGGCCCCACACAAGAAATGTGGCCCGTTTAGTCCCTTTAGGGGGAAAATGAGAATGAATGAATATATAAATCTTTATTAGACCATGCTGACATCTCTTCCACCTAACCTCAATTGTCTATACATAAGTTAAATTTAATATGTTAAGTTAAAGGAAAAAAAATTCAACATCACAAAAAGATTTTGGTTTGTGGAGAAAAATCTTCTCAACAGAAGGTTGAAGAAGACAAAAACCCCACTGAGCGGGAAAACACCCACAGAGAACGAGGATGAAAAAAAATGTGATGGGGGCGCAAGGTGAATCCTTTATATTGTTCTGACGTTCTACTTAGTTATAAATCTACCTCCCTCACCTCCAAATAATTTTATTTTCATACAGTTCTTACCTCCCACCATCTCTTTCCATCCCCATTTTCTCCTCCTTTCCTTTCTGTAACATCAAAACCTTTATTCTCTTTTTTCATTCGAACAAAAAAATATACTTGTAGCAAATAAGTTTATCCATTTTGGGTCCAACTTCTCTCTTTTTTCTTGGGTGTGGTGAAGAATGGTTTCATTTCTAATTTTCGCCTCTCTCTCACAGGGAAGAGTAGAAGGCGCTGAGCTGAGCTTTTGCTGAAGAATGCCACTAATAAATGTATTATTTCCTCGCATTGTGACGACAGACTGGATTTGGATCCACGTCGTATGAAAGGTGATGTGGGTGTCTCCCCAGAAGACTCTCAGCTCACGTTTCACCCTTCCGACAATTCTTTTAACTCCCTGACCAAACTTGGTCCTTTTAATCCATAAAAATACGTTTTCGATACCTAGAATAGACTACCTATTTTTGTAATAGTATCTCACTCCACAGTTACCTTATAAAATGTAATAAAACTTCTAATAGTCATTAAAATGTTCAAATCATGTCGTAACGCCATGTTTTTTTGAGTTGAGATGTTTGACAGCGAATTATTTAGTTACTTATTGAAAATCCTCTTAAGGCATTATTTTGTACGGCATACGTATATTTTAATTTTCCATACGTTAGTGGAGAACGTATATGGGAGCTCGCTTGCCATCTATTGGAGCACATCTGAACCATACAAACATACGCGTCGCATTTTATAATTTAGATGTCGATGACTAGAAAGTTACTGCAGAACGATGGAATAGAGTTTGTTTCCGTATTGCCCAAAGTCACATTAAAGAGGTGCATAGCTAGTTACGCCATAGTTACATAAAAGCAGGAACAGGTGGAAAGAAAGAAATTGAAGATAGCGAGGGAGGAGTTGAACATAGAATAAAAAGAGAGAGAGAACGAGAAAATGAGGCAGAGTATGGGATGAGGTTGAAATGGAAGGTCGAAGAGAGCTAACACTTGACTTGGAGTATTGAAGTGGAATCCCTTGTCAGCTTCAGTCATGGGTGTGACGAGATGTGTGCGCCCGCGTGTGTGTGCGTGTCGATGCGATTGATTCAGGGACGAATAGCGCGATTTTCCAAAGAGCTAAACGCTGTGGAGTGGGTTAAAGCGAAGTACAAAAATTTTGATTGTCAGTAGAGTGCAAACGGCGAATGCGTTTCTACGAATGATAAAAGAGCGTGCGAGAGTCAACTGCGCAAATGAGGCATGTCTATTAAGAGGAGAGAGATTCATCCCTGTGCTAAGGGGACGATATGCAATTGCGTGCTTTTCCGTCATCGATTCCTTGAGCTTGTTTCGAGATCGAATCCGTCAGCTTTATGATTCTTGCGCCGAAATGACTTCCTACGGATATTTAATGACTGCGTGGGGGAATGAGCCCAGGTCCTCTTCCTTCAGAACAGAATTTTTTTAAATTTTATGACATACAATCATGGAAATCTTTGATGCTGATCGAATCAATGAAATCATTACATTCCATCGGAGAAATAAAATAATCGATGCATAAAAGCCTTAGCACGCTCGCGCCACACCGAGGATGTCATTACCTATTAAATATTAATTCGTTGTTAGACATAATTACTAAACTTACTTGGGGAATACCATGGGTGCGTACACGGATTTGCTGGTGACTTTCAGGGTATGTCCCTCGCTCTAAATAACATACTTGTTCGACTTTTGACACCGACGATCCTTTGTTTGTGCAAAATTTGAGTTAGAATGTCTGAGTTGGCAATCACGCAATTCACGCACATTACCATGGATATCGAGAAATTTTTCACGTAGGAAAATATTTTCTCTCATTTTTATTGACAAATAACTCATATTTCCACTATTAAAATTTAACTGTTTACCTTCTATATATTCTTAAGCTTTTCTTTAAAATGTATTCAAATATAACTTGAGTAGGTAATCCAGTACCGATTGTATATAAACAGTTCTCAGCTATATTTATTTATTTTTCATCTTCACTGCAATTTGGCCTTCTAGCCAGGTGGCAGTGCTGGAGGGGAGCATAACATATTAAGCATAGGATTGCCTGGCATTCGCACAAGGACGGAAGGGAAAACCCTCCAAAAACCTCCCGTAGGCAATACATTACATAGGACACATACAATTAAGTACATAAGACACATGCAATTAAGTAAATACACAGAGTTACATAAAAGATATATACATTTAGATTTAGCTTATTATAGAACGTTAAACTTAGATAATGACATGGAAAAATTATAATAATACAATACAAGGATAATATTGTTAGTGAATAATAATAAGCTAGCTTACATGGTAGATAGTCCATATAGTCATGTACACAATATTAAGTTATAATTCAAGATGGCTAATTCTACACACTATAATGTTACATAAATTAAATTACGGCTTTAAACTATGAAAGATTAATGATTAAAAATAGATTTAAGCTTATTTTTAAATTTTTTTACATTTTTCGGCATTGGAATGAGAACTTCTCCAGCTAAAGCGTTCCATTCTCTAATACCCCTATTAACGAATGAGTATTTCGCGATATCTGTTTTCTGTTCGCGTTCTTTGATTATTAATTCATGATTGCCTCGTCCTATATAGCTATATAGCTTAAACNAGGAAGCTTAAACCTGGCATTCAGTTCACCCCAGCCCTCTGTGGAATTCCATGCTTTGTACATCCCGGCTAATCTAAATATTTTCCTTCTCGACTCTATTGATTCCCACTTCAAATGTATGCTCTAATATTCCCACTATAAATATAAAGATACACGATGCAAAATTAAGTAAAATATAAGGAAAAAATATGTTCAAGAAGTCTTAGTATTGTTATGAGGATATCTTCACCTTCTCTTTTAAAACAATCGATCATAAAATAGCGCTTTTCTACAGGTATTTGTACTTGATCACTATTGCGCTAATATATTTCAATTGTACCTCATCTCAACTCCCCACAGTGGTCTGGAGAGCCCGTTTTTGCGGTCAAAAGTCGATTTTTCGAACTTATTCGTATGGATACAAAAACTTGCTGCAGTAGAAGATAAATTTCCATTTCAATTGAAAATGGTAATTTTTGGTAACAATTATTACAGAGAATTAGGCCTTCAAACATGAGTGACATAGATGAGCCGGATTTCTCAGAAATTTGAGCCATCTTCGCTCTTAAAATTTCACTATTAGAATTGGTTTATTTACAACGAAAGTTGTTGGAGAACATTATCATAGTGTACTCTTAAGATATATAACAATTTTATACTCTATTTACCCATGGGTTTTTCAAAAGAAGGGTATTTTCCTGGGTACCTTTTAATTCCCAATCAATTAAAAAGACGTTGACTAATAAAAAAACTACCCTCAACTACAGTATTCTTGCATAGTACAATAAATTTTCATATCAATTTACTATAAGATATAAAAAAGTCAACTGCTTTTCTGTTCGTTATTTGACGATTTGTGACGCCACTCCGCCGAAGCTGAGTTAGCCAGATAAGTGACTGCCGGTATAAACAACGGAATTTCGGCTCATTTTCAAATGTACCATCCTTTCTTATCATTAAAATAGAAATATCTTTTTCTCATATATCGTAAACAAAGAAGGACTTAATGTTTATTGTTAATTTAGTGTTTGATAGCTTGACATGCCTGAAATGGGATTGAAGAACAGAAGTTTTGATGCAAATTCCTAAGTAATTCGACCATGATTTGAGATGTTATGTCATGTAATGTATTACCTATTAGACGAAGACACCAATTTGGACACACATGCTTGGCTATACTAAGTAAATTTATTACTCCAATAAGCATTATTATTCTCACAAATCCTTTTTATGCAATTACTTCCGGAAGCGCTGAATTAATATATCAGAGGGTGGAAGGGAAATAATGACAATGCGACTTTATTCGGGGGATAGTGAGCAAAGGTGCGGTGAAACATAAACGCGGCTACCGGTGAAGCATAAGCCGGAGTGTCAGTGTCAATAAGTTATCAAAAATCTTAAATGCAATAGTGGAACCATCTGAATTGGCCCCTAGTTGAAGTGCTCTAAAAGACACGAAAAACAACTTATTATATCACACACTTTTACTGTCATGGTCTAGCATTACGATATCTTCAAGGCTGACACACAAAATCTTTTCCATTAATGCCCTAAAAACAACATCTGACACCCAAAAACCAATTATTTAATCCAACCACCATAAACATGATAGGTCCGTTTCTTGGGAAAAAATTGTCTAAGATGATTCGCTGAGAATAGGGCTTTGTGAAACTGGAAAAAGTTCACCGTTATAATTCGGGCTTAAGGAAATTCAATGACATTTTACTTTTCTTTACTTGCTCTACTTCTAAAATGATATGGAAATAAGATGTCAGCAGTAGACTACTAATATTTGCTCGCAACATAAGCGTACAAGCTCTAATGTTTGAGAATGAAGTCCGAGTTTAAAATTCCCATCCTTGCAATATTATTATTATTGCATATGCTGCAAGTAGACAAAAGTCAGGTGGCAACATATTCCTGAGATATGCATTAGGGTCGCAATAACAATAGAAAATAGGAAAATTGAAAAACGTTGTTTTGTTTCTATGGTTGTTTGTTTATTTTTTATAGAATGTAAACAAAAGAAGATTTTACGTACTCCTAAATTTCTTGTGTGGACTTTTCCGATTTTTTGTTTCAAAATGCAACATGTAGGTACGTACTCATTCTTTTTCGATGCGGACGAAGAGCCTCCAAAGCCTCCCAATCCGAAAGAAATTAAAATATTGGATGCGCAGTATGCTCTGTTTCGTGAAGTAGCAACAGCTCTGTGCTACGACCTTCCAAAAGCCCAAGGTAAAATGTTTTCTCTTACATGAAACTAGGGCAGAATGAGTTGAAGAGACAATACGTTAATTTTCCCTTTCCATATCTTTCATTGGAGAAAGGAAAGCAAAAGCATGGATTCGCAAAATAGACGACTTGAAGAATAAAAAACAATGGCATTTAAGAAATGCCTACATAAAGTTGCTGATACTATCTTTACAACGTCAGAAATTAGTGGGAACATTTAGCTCTTACCCACGAAATGAAATTGACTTGCCGCCACTTGATCTGGATGTCAACGTAAATATACCTTGACTTTTATTTGAGGGATATATCCCCAGCTCTTTCTGCACCGTAAGCGACGAGATTGTTCTGTCCTAAGATGCGTAAATCGCATAAATAAGCTTAAGACTACTGATAGGTAATAAACTAAATAAAGTCATAGATGTGATTGAGCCGTCATTCACCATACTTTGCTTCGCCAAAGGAAAGGAAATTAAAGAACTTTCTTTCCGTAAATAATTTAACTATTCTTATCATCCAATAACAAGAATATATCTCGTCACCTGTGCAGTTTTTCCAATGTTAGGACAAGATAAGACTTTCCTAGTCTAGGACAAGATAAGACTTTCCTAGTCTAGAATAAGATAAGACTTTCATGAATCACTTATCCAACAGATTCAACAACATGCAAAGGAAATGTTTGAAGCTCATGAAGGGAAAGGTGACGGTCCTCCAGTACTAGCAGATTTATCAACTGATTTAACAACATATGCGGCAGTCCAAGAAATTCCAGGATATGGAGTGCATTGTTTCTTTGCTATATCGAAAAATGAACCTATATCAAAATGGCTAAATAATGAAAAACAATTTGTTCCCATTCCTAAATCGGCGCTGGGAGTCAAGGATGAGGAATTTTCAAAACGAGATAAAATATGGCAAGTATTTACTACTCCAAATAAAAAGAAAACAGGTTTATGGTTGTATGTTTAACTTATCAGGAATTGTAATTTAATATTTCAAAAAATTTTGTCTGATCTTAGATAATATGTCATATCTTCAGGGGCAGATTTATAACTAGGGGTACTGGGTTCTAGGTGAGGGCCTTGTCCATGTGGGGGTCCTCAATGAGACTCAGCTTATGAACACTTGATAACATAGGCTTTCATTGTTTAATGGAGGCAAGCAGGTTCTTTTAACATGCAGGAAGAATTATTTATGCTGAGTACTCAAAGTATTTTTTTATGAATAGTTTAATGCGTAACTCATGTCTCTTTATAATGTCAAGTCTATTCTTTATTTAATGTATTTATGTATTAGAAATACTATGTATAATTCAATATTTTATTTATTTTTCTGAAGTTANATTCTATTATTAATTATATAATACTCTGCAGCTATTAAAGACCATGTTCCACAGCCAGATAAGTAAAAACGCAATTTATAAGATTTTATTGAACATTTTCTTATTTACAAACTTTTATTGCCTATTATCATCAATTATTTTTAACAGGACAAATTCCTTCTTCACCTGGGCAATTCTACTTAATATGTTTTGCCACTGTATACTTGCATAGCTGGTGAGCTTATAACCTAAATACCCAAGTTCTTCAATTTAAGCCAAAGGTGTCCATTTCTAATTGCACTAGTTAATCACCTTTTCTGTTTTGGCTACAAACAATCACTTTCATTTTTATTTCTTTTGAGGTTTTAACTAAATAGGTCCATAATTTTATACTTAATGGCATAAAACTCTACATATACTTCCATTATTTGTAAGAAATCTATTGACTTACCGAAAGTTTCAACCTTTTCTAATTCTCAGGCTATTAGAATATAAAAATTATCCAATATGAATTAAGCAAGTAGCAATGACATAAAGTCCTCTAAATAGATACCTCTTGGTAAATTTCATGACATGAGTGAGACTTGGTAAGGGTACATTTTTAACTGTTAATTTCCTTCATCGTATGGCAAGAAACCTTATGTTCTCTTATGTGCACATTTATGAATCTCGTGTCAATGATTCTATAATTACTACTCCAAAGTTCCCCTTCTTCATACCACTTCACTCATCCTTAACCCCTCAAGGCCAGTGTTGGTATATGATTCTGATCCAGATTCCTAGCAGCCAGCATCAGTACCTCATACTAACCTCTATTCTCTTACATTCCTGCTATTTTGCTGATTTGCTATGTTTGATGTTTCAATTTTGAGTGTATACTAAGGAAAGGTTTTAAGTGTGTTATTATTGAGTAAATGTTTAAATACATTAACCTATGCAGGTCATTGGGAGATTTGACAGACTTGAAAGGAAAGGGCATAACATATCTAATAGCATCCTGTTTCCTTAACATATCTAATTGTATCCTAAACCTTTAGATTTTCTAAGCTATCATAAGTCCTGTGTAGTCTAAAATTCAATCTTCCAATTTAAGTGTTTATTTATTTATTAAGTAAATTTAGAAGTGTTTTTCACTCCATACTGATAAGCTGTCTCAAGTTGTCTCTCGCCTTCACCATAAGAAGGTAGAGTTGCTGTAGGGGAACTCCTGCCCAAGGTTATGGGGTGGATGTTCTGTGGCAGCAGCTATTGCCAAGTCATGGTACCTTCACAGGATTTTATGATAGCATTTACATAAAGAAGTATAGTGTAATATGTACCAATCTACTACATCCTAAGATAATCCCTGCTTACTGTCCTTCACAGCTAAATCATTAAGTAAACTTGCTTTTTTCCATTGTTTTAGTTTCATGTAATAATCAGATTACAAGTAAAATAAATTATTTGCATCAATCTCTCTGGAAAAATCTTCATTACCTTCCCAGAAATAGTAAGAATGTTTTGATGTTGATATTTTAAATTTGAGAATGTGATCATTGCACTAGAACATCCCATTATTTATGCAGATGTAATTTTTAACGATTAACTTTCAATCTATATTTGCTGTTTTAAGTAACATCCATTTCCTCCTTAAGCCTATTCAAAGATAGGCTATGCCTGTACATAAGATAACTGATCACCAGACAACTGTGAAGCATGATAATATTTCTTGGAAATTCCTTTCCCAAAAGCTCAAATCGCTATGCAATTGAGAGCTGGCATTGTGTCATACAAGAAGGTTTTGTTGGGAAGCTTCTATGACACATGATGAAGTGAAAGAACTGATAAGTATTATATGTATTAATTTTAGTACAGTACTACACATTTCATTTTGTATTTGATAGGCAATCTGAGAGAAAAGAAATCATAGCTGAACCTGAAAGATCCACTCATGAGGCTGAAGATGGAGATCTCCATAGGTCAATTGATGACATTGAAAGAATATTGTATGACTCAGATATAACTGCAGACGATGTGGCAAAGGTGGAAGAATGGTTAAAGGAAGCAGAAAAGGTGGCTGCTGCTGTTCTCCAACAAAGCCATAATGTACCAGCTCCTGTGTCTAAATTTGACTTGAATCAAATGACTGATGAAGAAATTGCTGCCATTAAAGAACTGGTTGGAGAGGATGTGAGGTTATCATATGGTAGCTATCCATCATACTCAGGAGTCCAAGAAAATTACACGATGACTGATGAGGAATTTGCTGCTTTAGAAGAAAGGTTCAGAGCGTTAAAAGGAAGAGATTTGGCTGTCAGTGGACTATCACCAAATCAACAGGAATTACTAGCTGTATCTACACCATTGCCGATGCATTCACAAGCTGAATCGTTTAATTATGGTCAGTTTCAATCTCCAGGAACAGATTTTTCTGGAGAGTCAGTGTACTCTGAAGAAGGGCTCCATCCAATAGGTAAAGAGCCAAGACAGCATGTTAAACGTAATATGTATAGCGATTTGTCAGCCTTATCACCTCAGGATCCTACAATGCATGAGTTTGAAGAACATAGCAGTCTATGTGAAAGAATTCTTGATCATACCCATTTTGATCAGTCATCGGATGAAGAAATATCTGAGGATAGAGAAAATATTTACAAACCATTCAAGCCAGTGCATCCATCATTGTCTCCAGTAGAAAGAATAAGTGAATCTCCAAAAACTAACATTAGCTCTTCACCAATGTACCCACAGAAGTTTAGCCCAGAACAAATGCAGAATTTAGTAAGATCCCATGTAAAATTATCCCCAGCAAAAAATATTAGAGCACATGATGGTGATGGTTGGAGCAAATCAACTCAGCATTCACCTGTCAGAGACTTTGATGGAGAACTTGATTCCTCAAGGCCATCCCCATATCCTGATGAAGATCCACAAGATATATGGAATTACGAAGCTGCCTCATATTATGACTTTAGCATGATGCCAAAGCAGGACCCTCTAGCATTTGGTTTCATTGAATGTTCAGATATGAAAGATGTTGAGGTGGAATCATATAAGCCTCACAGATTCTTATCCAGATTGAAAATTTTTGAAGAAGAGTTTAGAAGAGCAGCAAGAGAGAGGTATGTGATAAATTCAAAATTCTGTCAGAACCTTAATACTAACCTGTAGTATTTCTCATGATCTAATCTAGCATTTCAACACTAATTCCTCTCCTCAACCAGCTCTAGCTTCTAAAGACTTCCATGCCCCAGTGTGCTCTCTTTTATTTCCCTTGTCTTTTTATGCAAGTTTTTCATAGACCATCCGTCTTTTTTGTGAAAGAACTTCAACATTTGTTACTCAGCCAGTCCAATTTTTGACATTCACCATTTATTTTCTCCAAAAGTAGATTATTTCTAATATTCTATTATTAATTATATAATACTCTGCAGCTATTAAAGACCATGTTCCACAGCCAGATAAGTAAAAATGCAATTTATAAGATTTTATTGAACATTTTCTTATTTACAAACTTTTATTGCCTATTATCATCAATTATTTTTA
>KZ308336.1:56697-79949 GCA_000376725.2 Ladona fulva | reverse complement strand
ATAAAATAAATTTAGTAAATTTGAACCCTTACATTTAGATCAATAAATGCTAGTAGTGATATTGTTGATACCAGTTTCTACTTATAATTATTTGCTCGAAATCAATTTTTATGCTTTTGACTTAATATTTTCAATAGTTCTAATGAATTTACTGAAATTGGAACTCTGCATGTCCCACACTCATGGCCAGTTACTAATGTTTGGGAAAACAGTTTCCATGAAGAACTTTCTCTCACTCTTTACATATTGTATGCCTCTTTTTTTGCTTCCCTTTCCCAAATTCACATTTTTTGCTGCACATGCAACAGTTTTTCCCTTTTTTCTTTGTCTCTCTTGTTCCTCTGATCTCCAGTCTTATTTTTCTCTAGAAGCTACTCATTTCCAAGATCTTCAATAATAGTAATTGTAAAAATCAAACTAAACAATTTTTTTCTAAGAGGGGATCATCTGTTTAAGTATGATTTCTCAGCAAGGGTAGGAAAAAAAATCTCAGGATGAGCCAGAAATTGTTTCCTGGGAAACAATTCTTGGAACCATGAAAGACTGAGATGTGTGAGAAAACTAGTATGGCCTATTTACACCCATATATACAATGCAGGCAACAAATCCCCTCAGTTCAGGCTAAGTTATTTAGTCGATTTTCATGAATGTGATTCTGGGAATGGATTTGAAAATGACATAAATAACTATTTGAGTTAACATTTGTTTCTTTCACTAGTACATTCAAAAGAACATTAGTGAAAAATAAATAGTGACTAAGGGGAGCTACAGAGTTGAAGGGGGTGCGTGGTTTGGTCCTGGTAGCTCTGGAAAGGGTGGATTTGGATGGGCTATCATTTAACTCTGCCAAAACATATTACCTGGAATTGGCTAGAGCTTCTCTATCAAAAATCACCGACTTGATGGAAAATGGTCATCGTTTCCATGATGAAGTCAGTCTATCAGGATGAATAATAGACTTATCAATGCCTGATGGACTAACGCCTTCATCATCCTGGCCGATGAAAACTCACTGTTGTCAAAGAATTCAAATAGCACACTTTCTATATTTTGTCTAGTAAATGCTTTCTCATTATGATCACAAGTTTTAATTCAACTGTGAAGATTCAAATCCCTCCATTTATTTCTGGGGTTTAATGTTTTGAACTCTATGTTAACTGGCATCTTTTTATTAGCATTTTAATTACTATGAACTTCATGTCATTACAGTAATTATATATTTTTTTGTTTCAGAGTGTACAGTCTGCTTTGAATTGTGCTTTTAATACAAACTTGATCAAGTTCAAGTTAATTTGCCGATGTCTTCCTTTTATCCTGTGATATGCGGGAAAGAAGCTCTTCAATTTAGGTGTTGTTAAATTGAACAATCAGGTAATTAAAGATTTTAGATAGGCACTTGATTGCTACAGTGATCTTGATTGTAATTTTCTTTAACCTTTTGTCAGTCGTGCCTAAAATCATAACATGAACACTCATGCATTGTATTCTGTACATCAAGTCTTTTTTGGCCAAATGTCTCAAATTAGTTGATTTAATTGTAATTTATGAAGACTAAACTTTAGCTCATGACACTCATAGTGATGAGTTATAGTTATAAATTTATCAACTTTTTCATCCAAATATTTATAATATTTTTTATGATATTTACATACACGCAAAGAGTACTTAAAGAGCTGAAGCATTTTTCTATTGCTTCTAAGAAAAGATCTTTCTGAATTATACTCAATAACAAAACGATATAAGGATTAATTCTTTTTGAAACAAAAGTGGAGTAATCTACAAAAAACGTGCCCAAGTGGTTGCACTTTGTATGTGGTACAATAGCCGTCACTTGACTCGTTTAATCGCTTTTGAAGTCTGAATAAGACTAAAGCGAATCTTTTCATGCCTTAAAAATTTCATGAAGAGTGTAATAAAGGAATAGACCTGGACCCTAGGTTCATGGGACCATCCAGGAAGAAACAGGGTCCGAAAAGCCACTCATGTTGTACAGAGTACAATGGTGCAACTGATGAAGGGTTAATTTTTAAGGTTTGAAACTCGCTCACCTAAGGATAAAAATACTTCTGAATGATATTTTGGCTGAATTTCTCCTGTAATTCATGTAGGTCTGTATAATGAGTAGTTTTTTAATAATTTGTGCATTCTGTTGTAATGTTGTAATAATGGTAAATGTATGTTTAAGTCTCGAGTCTTCTTGGCAAGAAGTTGATCAATTATTGCATTTTATTTTTTATTGTTTGATAATTAAAATATTCGGTTATTGAATGACTAATTGACCAATTAGTTGTTAATTTTCTTACTACCTGCCTCCATCAGATGGTGTATGTGGACACTGTAGGAGCTTCAGATGGCATTGGTTAGCTTAGGAATAGTTAAGGAAAACAAACCTGTCAAATACAGTTTATTCCATTTAATTGGGCCTCCAATTTATTTGGGCTATGTTTTTAGGAACAGTAGCCAATTTAAAACATTATTTAAACGCTTAAAAAGTAGAAGACATTTAATTGAATAACTAAAAATTACATGAAAAAAAATGATTATTAACCTCTCTCTGTGACTAACCAGCAGGCAAATCTTCCTAATTGTTAGTCACAGGTTATTACTCTTTTTTTTTCCCTTGCATAAAATTATACCAGCATTATTCTTTTGCAAGATGTACAAAAGGACTACTATCAGATATTTAATTATGTGCCCCTGGACTTTGTTAATTTATTGAGACCTTAGCACTCTAAACAAGAATAATTTTTACGCCAAAGTAAAAGTAATTCTATTCCTTGGATTTTTTTTGTTGATGGCAACGATGAACTAAATTTACTGTGAAGAAATATTTAAACCAAGGTACCCAAAAAACGGCACTTTTTTGAATTTCTGCTTTTTGTTGTGTATAAAAATTAATTGCAAGAAAATGGCACAACTTACAGCTACACGTTTTTATCCAGAGATGCATTAGAGCAATGTCAGTCTGATGAGCTTTTTTAATTGTTGAATATGTTTCATATTGCTGTTAATCTGTGTAAAAGTTTTAAATTATCTAGTCCTAGAGTATTAACCTTAAGAAAAACTGATTGCACAGTTTGCATACAGAATATCATTAAAAATTTTCTATGATCCAAAAGTAAGTAACTTTTGTATGTTAATGAGCTTAATTTTAAAATTAATATATCTGGTCTGAGGGTCAAGCGAGTGTTGCCACATCATCCACACCAGGGCAATTTACAAAAAGTGCTACTGTTATAGCTGTTGGAACAGAAAATATAAAGTTGTTTAATTAATCAGAGAAAGTAATTGAAGAAGCGTTAGCGAAGTGATCATTCTGTGACATCAACAGTGTCACAGTAATCGTTTACATGATGAATATTAACAGGTGTGCATGTATTACCATAAAAAGGAAAAGGGGGTATTGCTGTGTGCAAAAGTTTCATGTTGAAATGCTCTTAAATCTGTGCCTGTGGCTACTGCAAGAGCATACCAAAGGGTAATGACAAGTACCTTTTTACTTCTTGCATAAAATAATGCTCGTATATAATGCTAAAATAGCTCATGAATTTCTGACTTTAGAATGGTACATGTTATTGTTGCTAGTTGAATGGTAGGTTTCTACAAATTGCTAAGTTTCATGTGGAAGCTTAAGCAAGGACCCTAAAACATTTGAGTCATATGTGCTTAAGGTCCATAGTAAAGAGCAAGTTAGTTAGATTTTTTTCTTTCCTCTATGCTACTAAAGCATTCATTATGTCTTAATGTGGTAAAAAAAAACACGAAATGGAAGTTCCTATTATGTGATCTGGTTAGTTAGAAATTTTTGTGACTTTAATTACAAGTAATATATTGGCTCTGAAATAAAAATTTTTATCACACACTGCATCTTTTTCAGGGCTTATTTCATTTTAAACTGAAGAACTGCTTGGATAAATGCTTGTTAAGAAAATCTAAACCAGTGGCAATACATAACACTCTTAAAAGCCAGAAGGTTCTGTTGAGGAGCTACAATGGAAACCTTCTTGATGGGAATGACTTTGGAAGAAGATGATGGAATGTCATTAATGGAGCAAGGGAAATTAGCTGAAGCCAGGAAGTGTTATGAAAAAAGATTGAGAAATGTTAAGGTTAAGTATGGGAAAGACCACGCTGAATATCTTAATATTATGGAAAAGATAGCTTTCACAGCAATGCAAATGGGTAATTACTTGGAAGCCAAGCAACATTTTGAAGAGGTTGTGAGAAAACGGAGGGAAATTGATGGAGACTGTCACCTCAATTGCCTTCGAATACATATGGTTATTTCATTCCTAATCGGGAGGTTGGGTAACAAATCAGAAGCTGATTTGCTCTATGAAAAACTGAGGAAAATTCATGTCGATTTGGACAGTACTAATGATAATTTTGTACTCTGTTGCTATCAAATTGCTATCTCTTATGTGAATTTGTTTAAAGCAACAGAAGCACATATGCTTCTGGAAGAATTACTTGGAAGGGAGGTGAAATGCCTTTGGAAGAAGCTTCCTCTTTCTCTTCTTATCAAAGTCGGAATTGGACATACCTTGTGGATGACTAGAAACTATTCTGAAGCGATATTGTACCATGAGGACACTTTAAAAAGATACAGTGATCTATCTGAGAAAGAATACTTTTTGTATTTTCTTTGTAGGAAAGAAATTGCCTCATCCTATTTTTTTAAGAGCAATTTTTCTGAAGCCAAGGTTGAACTTGAGGATATTTTGAGGGGGCATACTAAAAAATTTAGTAAATGTAATCTTGAAAGGTTGACCATTCTAAGTTTAATCTCTCAGTGCTGCATTAAGGAGGGCAAGTTAGACGAAGCAAAGAGTTTATTGGAAGATGTTTTGAAAAACCAAGTTAAGATATGTGGTAAGGATAGCTTCTTTCCTTTAAAGACATCTATGAAAATTGGTGAACTTCTTATTTACATGAGAAACTTTGCTGAAGCTAAGCGTTTCCTTGAAGAGCTATTGAGGAAGGTATTCATGGTTTTTGGTGAGTGCAATCGATTGTATTTCAATGTGTTGAGGTTAACATCTACTTTAAATGTAGATGTTGGGAGGTATGGAGAAGCTACTGTTATTCTTGAGGAGGTACTATTGAAGCAGAGTGATGCAGTAGGAAAGTATCACCCAGATTATTTAAAATCTAAAGACATTCTTGCTGAAGTATACAATAAATCCCACAAATATGCAGAAGCCCTGTATATTTATGAAGATATATTAAGAATAATATCTTCAGTGTTTGATGCTAACCATCAAGAATGTCTCAAAATCAAGATGTACATGGCTGCAACATACATCAGAATGAAAAAGTTTGGTGAATCTGCCACTCTTTTGAAAAAAGTATTGAAGTTTCAAAATGAAAAATTGGGTGAAGATCATAATGACACAGTATATTCAATGGGTCTTTTGGCAGTATCAAATTTTGGTTTAGGTAAAAGAGGAGAAGGTACTCTAGATTTTGAGGTATTTTTAAGGAAAATGAAATTGTCACTATTTGATTTAGACCTCATTACTTGTATTTCTCAATCACTTAAGTACATTAATGAGTATGAAAATTCGAAGAGAGTATTGGAAAATATGCAGAAAGCTGCCATAGAAATTATTGGCAATGATCATCCATTCATCTTAGATTGCCAGATTAACATTGCAAAATGTCTGTTACTCTTAGATAAACCAGATGAGGCAAAGATGATGTTCTACAAAACTGAAGAGAAATTATCTATTGTGTATTCCAGAGACCATCCAGCATGTTTAGAAACAAAAACTGCTATTGCACTAGCAATGAAAGATTTGTGTGAACATCAGAAAGCCATAGTCTTACTTAAGGAAGTTCTGAAGGCTTATGATGAAAATGAACACTGTAATGTTAAAGTCCTACAAACCATGATCTTAATTGCAGGATCACTTTCTGCACTTGACAAGTTTACTGAAATGAAGTTGATGGTTGAAGAAGCTGTAATGAGGCTATCTAAAGTTGATGATGAAGAATTCCCCCATTGCATAAACATTGCCCAAACTTTAGCTAATATTTGCCATACATGTGGCGATTTTGTTAGAACCATCAGTTTATGCAAGAAATTACTTGGCATACCACAAAACGTTTTTGGAAAAAATCATCCAGAATATTTAAATATTGTGAAACTTCTTGTTGACTCACTTATGTCTTCAGGAAAAGTTGATGAAGCCAAAAGAATTTTTCTGACTCACTTAAAGTAGATGGAGATTAGTGGGGAGGAATATATGGATTTTCAAGAAGTAAGAGGTACATTATTCACATTAATTAGGCTCTAATTAGATAGTATAATTTCTGAGAACTGACAAAATGGTGAAGATGAGGTCAGTCATGATGGCTGGGGTTCATTTGGATATCACTTATTGCATTATTAAAGTGATGTTTCTACATTAGAAATGGAGTTCTTGAAGAACATGCATTCTACATTTGAGAACATTCATGTTTTTTTTTTCCAAGTATTTTTTGTTTCCCTTATTTATCTATAAGAATGACTGAAGATTAAAGAAGATAAATTTGCTCCCTGAGTTAATGTTATTTGTTATTCTGTAAAAGTTGGTGATTTAATCTGATGAAAGTTAATTCAGCTCTATGTGTATTTGCTGGCATTTGATATGCATCCTTCATCATAAATCTTAGTTATGATGCCTCATTAATTCTTGTGGACACATGAATGTCAATCTATCCTATATCTGTATTTTTTTGGGCTGGAGGTAAGATTACTCAATCTCTTATTGTTCATTTCAAATGTCAAGTCAGCCTAATTTTTGTATTTCCATTTGTCATTAAAGTTGGGGAAAATTCCATTGTTGGTTTCATTGTAAGAATACATTCATACCAGAAATACCTCAGTACTAAGATGTTTACATGTTCAAGAAGTAGATATGATGTGGATCTTAAACCAAACACAACCTCTTATTTAGCAATGGTCAAATTTCAAATTCAAAATTTATTTCACCAAAGTATAGGCATTGTCAAAAGTTCATATCATGTATTCATGATCATATATCATCACATAAAACGCAAATTAAATCTAAAACAGTTCAAATGCATCTAGATTTTTGCAATTAAAAAAAAAGATTACAAATTATAATTTAGATATTCATGGATGCTATAGTAGGCCTTTTGAGTTAGTGGGTTTATGACGTTTGATTTGAAGGACTTATTAGAAAAGCATCCTTTTATATTCTCAGGAAGTTTATTATATATTTTGAAAATGGAGTGTTGTGGGGCTTTAAGGAAAAGGGTGAGTGAGTGGTCATATAAATGGATATTGCTATTTTGACGTGTATAGTGGCTGTGTATGCTGGAGTTGAAAGGGAAAAGATGGAGATTATTCTTTGCAAACATGAGACAGGATAGGATGGAAAGACACGGAAGAGTTAAAAACTAAAAAAGTGGGTGTCCAGGTATTCTGCTCGAAACATTGAGGAGTGCTTTAATGGCCCTCTTCTGATCTGAGAAGGCTTTATTAGCTGCTGATGAGTTACCTCAGAATATGAATCCACAGGCCAAGTGAGAATAGATATTGGCATAGTAAATTGCAATGAGTGATTCATGAGACACTGTGTTGACTAACATTCGAATAAGAAAAATATTGGATGAAAGTTAAGTAGTGAGTTGGTTAACATGGGTAGACCAATCAAGATTATCACTGATATAAAGACCGAGGAATTTAACTGACTCGAGTCAGTATCCAGTTCTGATCAGAACTGGAAATGCCAGTGTTGTTTATTTTCAGAAGAGGGGTAGTACTTGGAGGAGAAATTTTAGTATGAAATTGTTGGAACATAGTTTTTTTATCATTTAAATGGTGGCAATTGTCATAGCACCATTTGGCCATTGACTCAATTGAATGGCTAGCATTAAAATATAGGTCATCAATGTTTTTAGAGTGGTGAATAGTGGAAGTATCATCTGCATAGTGTATGACATCAATAGATAAAAACAGTATCAAGTCGTAAATCAAAAAAATTACAAAAATAAATACCTAGTAAAATATAAGCATTTCAAAATACATTTCAAGCTACGGTTTCATGGATTTAATTCTCATAACCCTAGTATTAAATATGTCAACATAATTACAGCTAAGAATTGTATTACCAATACGTTGAATTTAAGACAGGTGAATAATACATATAACAAAAATAAATACCTAGTAAAATATAAGCATTTCAAAATACATTTCTAGCTACGGTTTCATGGATTTAATTCTCATAACCCTAGTATTAAATATGTCAACATAATTACAGCTAAGAATTGTATTACCAATACGTTGAATTTAAGACAGGTGAATAATACCTATAATTAGTTGAGTGATAAAATATGTGACAAGATTAAGGGGAAGGTAGGTGAAAATGAATATTGGAAAGGAGAGCTGTACAATGATATCACCATGAATTATTTTATACAATAAGATTAGGTCTGAAATTATGCATCTGTCTTGTAAAGTAGATGGATTAAGAAAGGAAATGGTTTCAGCATAGGATATAACATTCATGTCAATGCCCAATTTAAAGTTAATTAATTTTAAAAATTAGTTTGAATTTTTTCAAGAGCAATATATTGCACTTAAAAGTATTCACTGTAATTCTATTAATACTGAACCATGATAGTAAGATGTTAAGGTTATATTGATGAATCTTATTAATATAAACATTAAATAAAATAGAAGCCAAATGAGATCCCTGAGAAACTCCAGAAGAAACCCTAAACTCTGGAATAAAATTTGATGTTTACTATTTGTGTTCTACTAATTATATAACCCTGGAGCCAAGGGAGCAGGTTTCCACCTGTTCCATAAGTATCAAGCTTTCTAATTAATAAGTAATATCTTGTCAAATGCTTTTGTTAAGACCATGTAGATGGAATCGACCTATACATTATTGGAAAAGGCTTTCATAATATCAGCTTTATATGTAAGTCATTTTGAAGTAATATATATGTCTGAAGAAGCCATGCTGTCTAGGAGATGTGAGTTTATCCAATAGTAAGAAAGTTAATAAAAGACTACAGAGAGAGGGTTTAAACACCCAAATTTGGGTGTGAACCCTCCATAGTAAAATGTGTTTTGAAAATTGTATATTACGGGAAGTAAATGGTGATTGTTTACAATTACACATGCCAATGATAACTCACATGGAATACACCTAAATCTGATTCCATCTCTTCATTTACATTATCTATGCAGCTCTTATTATGAATGACAGATTTGCACCCCTCAAGTCGTCGGTGACGTATGGCAGGGGGTGTATTAACACCTTAACTTATCTACCATATAGCTTCTCTAATGCTATGTGGAAAGAACGACCAGAAGTAACAATTGTCTTACAGATGTATTCCTAGTAACGCTTACTTCACCTAAAAATTCTGGACCAATGTATTTTTGAAATGCTTTCGGTGGTATCCAAGTGATTTTACCATAGCCGTAACGCTATTGTCGAACCTGAAATCTCCAACGACAATGGGCTGCTCTACGTTGAACCATCTCAAAATCTGAGACTAACACTTCTTAGTTCATTAATACTTCATGTGTATCCGAGATTGCGCAGCAGGGGTATAAATGTCACTAAAGATGAGATGAAAGCATTTTCATTTCATCGCGAGATCGAAACAACACAGATCTATTTCTTCCAAATTTATTGGGTTGTATTATTGGTTATACGACGATTATATACGATCGCTATATTTCGTCGAATTTGAAATTTGATTACGAAAGAAATACACGGGAGATGGAACACCGTGGTGCAAGCTGTTAGAGAAGGTTCTTTGGGACGTTTGGGACCTTTCAACGCTTGCACGAGGTGAAGCGAAGAGGACAATTCTTCTAAGCACCGATAATGTTTGAAGAGGAAGAAACTGATCCATGAAGATAATGTATTGGAAACGTCTATAATATTTTATTGATAATTTATACTTTGTATTATTATATTATAATATATCGCTAGGAATATACGTCAGTTCGAAATGCAACAAGTGTTTATATCCTGCGATGACTCATGGTTAATATGAGAAAATAATGGAAATCGCTTTGAGAAATAAATTGATTTTTCATATTGTTAATGCATCAAAATTAATATGCTTCACGACCTCCCTTGTGAAATTAAGATCTATAGATGTATACTTTGGTATTTCTTTATACGAATTTCCCATATACCGTTTGAAAGTGAACATTGGGCTATTTCAGCGCGACCTGGTTGCGGTATTTTCGAATTCAAATCTGGCCACATGGGAAGAATTTGCGGTGATGGAGCGGACACCTCTTTCGTAGGATTTAGTTTTCTGAGGATTATTTCTTTAGGATTACGTTATATAAACCTTACTCTGTGCATTTTTGTCGGTAGTCCGTATCTTATCCGTCCTATCATCTGGATATTGTTTCCACGGTTCATTTTGGAGGATCTTCGTGCTCTTGCGTCTGATGTTGTCTTCTGTGCCAGAAATATCGTTCGATGCGAACTTCTTTAAACGAATTTCATCATGATATATCTCTTCGACAGCAATTATATTTCTTCTAAACATTTTAACGCTGGAGTATGCGAGAAGCAATGGTTGCAAATAAACGCGTGTATATTCAAAACACCTGGATGGATGGATTACTAACTAGGTAAGTGGACAAGATGGGTTACATTAAGGTGACCAATTTTTTACAATGAAAAGGAAGACAAAAAAAATTAAGAAAAAAGTACAACGTAAATAAATGAAACATTTTATCAATTCAAACAAAAATACATTAATTATAGTTACATCTTTTTAAATTAATTAAACGAGTATTTTTCTATTGAATGAATATTTTTTGTCAATATATCGGCATCTTTGAATACAGAGATTAACAGACTAGTTTTAAAACATCAAGGAGGACAGGTAGGACACTTTTCGAGGAAGAACAGAACCTACAAAAGAAGGACCGTCCTCCCTAAAGGAGGACGATTGGTCCCCATAGTTATATGATACTATGTATATAGGTTCTGTAGGGAAGTAAGCGGTCCCACGATCAAATACTTTATACAATGAATTACAATACAGTAGTATATTACAATCCATTAACATTATTAGACATCAGTCATGATTTAAGTCGTGTATACTCGATATTGAATAAACCAAATCCAAATAAAAAGGTAGTGCTTCATTCAAGCAAGATTTCGGTGTTCCTGGTAGGCCTTCACGGCTATCGTAGTGGTCACGGGGCCCACATACATCACCCTACTAGGCAAATCTGCCTTACTCATTCTATTCCTTAACTCCTTATATGATGGATATCCTGTAAACAATTTAAAGAATATGGCTAATCTTTTCTTTTTTCTTTGTGATTCTAAACTTTCCTATCCTAATTCTTTAATCATCCTCGTTACGCTTTCCTGCCTGTAATATCTTCCTAAAACGAATCTAGCTGCCTCTCTCTGTTCTTTTTCAAGATATTTCTTGAGCTGTACTTCATGTGGATCCCACAAGCATTCCTCATATTCTAAAAGAGGCCTAACTAATGATTTATATGCAGTCTCCTTTACATTGTTACGAGATTTTCTAAGTATTCGCATAATAAGGTTCAGCGCTCTATTTGATTTCAGAACTACTCTTCCAATGTGTTCATTCCATTTTAGATCACTGCTAAAAGTAATACCAAGATACTTAATTTCATTTTCCTTCAGTATTGCGTATCCTCCTATGCTGTGTTTGTTATGAATTTTATCTCCTCTCAATATTTGATTCACCCATTTCATCTGTCAGAGCCACCTTATTTCAATTATCATTAAATTAATTAAGTCTTTAAATTTTCATTATTTTTGTATCATGGCCTTTCTCCCCTTTCCTACACCATATGCTTTTCACTTCCCCATTTCGGAAACAAATCCGTTTGTAACTTCAATGATCCATCCCCTACTGTAAACGTTATTACTTATGATTCGCCATCTGCTACTTCCACCACCAGTTTGGAGTCCCACGGCAATTCCCCTGCTACACTTGGCCCAATTGGCAATCAGATATATTTTATTCCTTGCTTTAGTGGAGACTATGAAAACACGGTGGAAGAATTCTTAGAATCTGTTCAATAACGAGTCAGTTAAGTGCTTCGTCAGAGCAGTAAACACTGTGTGTAGTGAGGTTGCAATTAAGCAGATCTGCTGCTGAATATGTACATGCTAACCTGCACATTCTTGACTCGAGCTTTTCACTGCGAGTCTTATGTGCAGATTCACATAAAAAATATCTCCAATTACCAATGAACGTCTATTTAGGGGTATGATTTTGTAATATCTACTGTAGATGCCAATCGCTAAGTTGCTTTATATTTCCTTGGGGAAGAAATTGAGAGGGGTTAAAATATCACCCATGGGCATCTTAGGGATACTATAAATCCCTATGATGTTTTGGTGGAAGAATTCCAGAGAATTTTTAGGTTTCCAGTGGAGGCTGTTATATATTTACTGATATGTAACACCTCACGTTAGGCAGCCTACAGCTAATATCGGAATTCAGATCCATTTATGGGCATTCATGATCATATTTCTATGTAATAAATTCAAGTAGGAGTTATTACAATTTATAATATTCATTTTAAATAATTCTTTCATAGAATGGCTGCAGTTATTCCATATTTTAGATTCATTGTGCCTTAAACTCTTCGCTAGCGGTAGTTATCATAGTTGGGTAGGATTACTTGCATGTAATGTCGCAATCTGAAGTTTTAAAAAGCATAATTTTAGTGAGTAACTGTATAAATAAACATCTTCTCAACAGGTGAATTAAATTTCCAGCCTCTACATTCGAAAAACAGCAAATAAAGAAAAGATGATACAAATTTCAGCGGATAATTTAGAGTTGCATTGAACTCAAAATTAATTTTAATTAAAGGTACAGACATGAGCAAAAATAACTCACCTCCTAATTCATTGCCCTCAGAAAGATTCAACCCCTTTCCATGGGAACGCAGTAACCCCGACATCATGGTCGGGGATGAATTAATTTTAACCGTAACTCCAGAATCTTGTTTATTGGTTAATGGATGTGCCTTCAATACAGCACAAAGATATCTAGTAGACATTGGCGCAACAGTAACTATTGTTCATAAAAGACCTTTTCCATCAGAATATTTCAATGTGCAGCCTTACAAAAACCAGATCAGAAGCGCATCAGGATTCCCTCTCAGTTACTGGACAAATTATCGTGCCGTTAGTCATAGATGGACATTGCTATCCTCAGGACGCCCTGATTGTGGATCTTGGTAACACTGTTTATGATGGGATACTTGGACTCAATTTTGAAAGAAATTACGGGTGTCACATTTGCCTTAAGTGCTCTGTTTTAACATTAAACGACGATCATGAAGTGCAATTTCATTAAAGTAAGGAAAATCATGATCAAAATTTGATTTCATTTAATGACACCGATGCGTCAGATGATATCAGAAAAATAATTGTATAGGAGAATTATTAAATGTTAACTATGTTGAAGATACATACATAAGTGTTCTACATTTCGGTAGGTCCATGTGCCCTAATATACCCTATTCTTAGCCTTTTTCTTCGTTACCTGGTAACTCACCCCACCCTTTATGTCATCTAACATTTTTTGCCTTCCCCTCTGTCTTTTCTCTTGCATTCTACCCTCTATTACATTATTCAGCAATCCCTCTCCTCTCAATATCTGACCCACTCATTTCTTTTGTTGGCGCTTAATTACTTCAATTAAAACCCTTTCCTTCCCAACCATTTCTAGCACCTCTATGTTTGTTTTTCTATCCACCCAGCTCACCTTCTCCACACACACCCACATCTCAAATGCCTCCAGTCTTTTGATGTCCTCTTTTTGTAAGGTCCATGTTTCACACCCATACAGCAAAACACTCCATATCAAGGATTTTACCAATCTTTTCCTGATTCCTTTATCGAGACCCTTTGTCATCAATTCCCTTCGCTTCATAAAAGCTTCCTTGGCCAATGCTCTCTTTTTCGAACCTCATCTCCACACCTCCCATCCCAAGATAGAACACTACCCAAGTACGATAATTTGTCCACCTGCTCTAGTTTTTCCCCATCCACCCTGATTGTTAATTTAGCCTTCTTTTCCTTAGTGAATCTCATTACTTTAGTTTTACTTTCATTTATTTTCATTTCATATTCCCTTGCCTTATCATTTAGTGCCTTTACTAGTATTTGTAAACCCCTTTTGGAATCACACACAATAGCTTTATCATCTGTATATCTTACTGACTTCACCACTTCCTTGCCAACTTTCACTCCCTTGCTTATTTCTTCCCAAGCTTCATTCACCATTTCCTCTGGATATATATTAAAAAGCGATGGTGATAATGGGCAGCCTTGTCTTACCCCTCTCCTTAACCCTGCCCATTCTGACTTCCCCTCAGTTATTCTAATTTTTGCTGTTTGATTTAAGTACAAATTTTGCACCAAACTCTTATCTTTCCAGTCCAACCCAATTTTCTTTAAAATTCCCAATAGTTTTGGCCATTGGACTCTATTGATAGCCTTTTCAAAATCGACAAAACATGCACATACATCCTTCTTAAATTCAGACTTCATTCTACTAGCACTCTCCTTCACTATCACCTTCACTCATAATTTTTCTTTGAATAATGCAATCATAAGCAAATAATCTGACTTTGTATTTAATAACATCCAGCAGGTCATTAATAAATATGAGGAACAAAACGGTCCTAATACACTTCCTTGAGCAACTTCTGATGCTACCTTTATCTCAGTGGATTGAGCATTGCCAACTTTTACATTTTGTTTTCTGTCTTAGATAAACGATTCTATCCAATTTATCATTCTACTGTCCAACCCCATAGTGTTGGTTTTCTTTATAAGCAGATAATGATCCACAACGTCAAATGCTGTAGCTAAATCTATTTGAATTGCATCGATCTGTTCTCCTTTATTTAGGGCACATGGACCTACTGAAAGGTAGAGCACTTAAGTTCTCCTTAATCCTGAGCTTCTACTAAATCCTGATACAAACTTAACATCAGATTCACAAGAATATCCCTCCCTAAAACGATGCTGGTTCTCATTAATCCAACCTTTCACCTCCCGAAAGTCTTTTAAGTAATCAGAGATCATTCTTTCAAACAATTTGCAGACAACACTTGTTAAACTCATGGGTCAATAATTTTTAATTAATTTTTTACTACCCCCCTTAAGTATAGGTACTATTATAGCAGATTTCCAATCCATAGGAATATGGTTTTTATTAATACATACATTAAATATTCTTTTAAGGTAGGGGACGATTTCACGATCTCCTAATCTAATCTTTTCATTTCTTGAAGGATTTTGAGCTTTACTGGTGTAAGCTGTGGATGAAGTCTTCTCAGGTTTTCCACCTGGTCAGGTAAGTAGTTGCTGACATTTCGATGGCTGACTCTTCCATCGTCTTCAGGGTGCTGAGTGCTTGGGTCTTCTTTGTTAATGCTGGGCAAGGTCTTCTCCCAATTTGCACTTAATTTGAGCAGTATATAGGTAGTAACACTGTTGGCAGGTAAGGTGATAGGGTTGGTGATAACAACTTTTGTGCCAATTCATAGGATTGAGGGTTGGTAAGGGTACATAATACAAGCTGAGGTGAAGGAGAGGAAGAGATTGGAAGGGAGATGGATTGGCAGTAATTGGAAATAGAATGGACTAACAGTGCAGATTAATTATGAGTCAGTGTAATTGGATTCCCAGTGTGTGTGTGTGTGTGTGTGTGTGTATGATGTGAGTGGTGTAAGATGTATATTTTTGTAAGTGTATTAAGCTGTTGGTAGATGATAGATGAGGTGAATGATGGGATGGTGTGATGATTGTTACCAGATTATCAATGCTGCTTGCGCCATTTTGGCACTTCTTAGGGTACAAATTTGTATCTGTGGACAACTGATTTTGGCACTCACACCTTTCTTTTTTTTTCTTCCTGGGCTTAGGATTGTAAGACCAAATATTAATCAGTAATAGGTTATTGAGGTGTGTTAAGTTGGTAGAGAACTTTGAAATAATTTTGGCTACTAGATTAATTTATTGGTAAATATCACTGACAGATGCATTTGTTTTAAAATGATTCAATTTTCTTTACGTTTGCTTTGGTTGTATTGAAAGTCATAATGGATCCATAGAGCAGGTGTGGCAAAATGAAGGAATTGATTAGGCGTAGTTTATTTTCTGTAGTTAGTGGGCTGCGACGATTTAGCAGAGGGAACAGTTTGAATTTTACAAATTGGGCACATTGAAGGCTACGATTTATATGATCTGTCCAAGAGAGATTGCTGTGGAGGTGGAAGCCTAGGAATTTGGTGTAGGAAGAGGTAAGGATTGGAGTGTTGGAGAATAGGATTGGGATTGAGGAAGGATTGCAAGGCTTGAGGGAAAGGGTAAGGTGGGAACATTTGGTTGGGTTAATCGAGAGATGCCATGTTTGAAGCTATTCTTCCAATGATTGATTGTACAAGTTGATATGTGGAACTGCCATGTTGGGAGAAATGGACTGAGTAGCTATTGTAAGATTGCCGGGCGTAGAGAAAAACGGATGTGATGTTCAATGGAGAGATCGATCGTTAATGTATAAGTTGAACAAGGTTGGACTGAGTACACTTCCATGGGGGACTCCAGCTGAGATAGTAAATGATGAGGAAAGGGAAGATTTGACTTTGACCTGAAGAGTTTGTTTGGCAAGAAAACTTTACAGATGTAGAGAGGGAAGCCTAGGGAAAGAAGCTTATAAATGAGGCCTTGCTGCCAGATGTTGTCGAATGCCTTATTGATATCAAAAAATATTGCCTGTGTTACAAGATTTCTGTAAATATATTCTTGTGAGATGAGTTCAATTAAACATAGCACCTGGTGAGTTGTTGAATGAAATTTAACAAAGCCCATCTGCTCAGGAATGATAATTTGGTGGGAAGAGATATGAGATTGGACTAGGTTGAAAATATTTTTTCGAACGCTTAAGAAAGTGCAGACAGGAGAGTAATTGGGCAATAATTATCAGTTATTGAAGGATCTTTGTGAGGCTTCGGTATCATAAGGACAGTTCCTAATTTCCATGAAGTTGGGAAATAAGGAAGGTGAAGACAGGCATTAAACAAATGGCAGATAAGAAGTAGAAATTGTTTAAATTTGGAAAGAAGGTGAAGAATTCTGTTGCCAAATGAATCATGGTCAGGAGCTTTGTGAATGTTGAGAGTATTGTAGATGTCAGAAATTTAAGAAATGGAGGTTGAAGAAGGTTGATCGGAAGGAGTAAAGAGAAGGGGATTATGAGTATGTAGAATGGGCTCTTCAGATTTTAGCTGAGTGTGATCATTTAACGTAGTGTAGGCCAGGTAGGAAGCCATGTATTTTGCTTTGGTATTAAAATTAAGAGTGTTCTCAATGAGGAGAGGTTGGGAGAATGTGGAGCAATGTGTTAGGGTTTTGGAAAGTTTCCATAAAGAGTTATCTTCGAATGAGACAGTATCCACAAAGGTATTCCATTTCCGATTGACCAGGTTTGAAAGTTGAAGTTTGATGAACTTTGCAAGATTTTGGTAAGATATTTTGTCCTGTGGACAGTTGAAGCGATGATACTGTCAACACAGTCAATTTCTGGCTGTGATTAATGAGCGGAGTTAGGGAGGAAGAGTAACACCTAGGTCTAGGTGTGCAACAAAAGGAAGGATGAGATATTGCAGTCTGAGTAGATCATTCATCATCATTGGTTCTTCTGCCTTCTGGCAGGTTCTCTCATGGTAACCTCCATGCTTCCCTGTCTTCTGCTAATCTTTTGGCTTCACTATATTTCCCTTTAATCTTAATTATATCTAACATTGTATGTCTCTTCCTTCCTCGTCCTCTTTTCCCTTTTATCGTGCCNTCTCTTTTCTCTGTTTCAGCACTCTTTTTCTTTTCCATTTTTTTGGCAATAGCATCCTGCAACTCATTTTTGTAAGAAGAATCTGTTAATATGACTTTTTCCTTTATTACTTGAAGTCCACTTAGTATTTTGCTTCATTAATGGAATCAATATCAAAGCTTCAGGTGATGTCTGAAAGGCTGACTTCTCCTGAGACTTTGCACAAATGCTCTCCAGTCTATGTTTATACACTTTTTTGAGGCATGACACCTCCCTCTCCACATATGACGTTGACCAGATGTCATGCTTCGAAAGCATTCCGTCATCAATGAGCAGGCCTTGGTACCTACATGAGATGCAGTCATTTATGTTTAAGGAAGCTTTTTGCTACCTTCTGATGGGGGGCAGGGGGGGCACTTCATGCCATGTCTTCGGTGTATTGTCAAAAGGCCCATTTTTGGGAGACTTCTCCCTCGTGGGTTTCAGGAGCATCTGCTGCCTGCTCCTCTCCAATGCCTCTTCTTTCTATACTCGGCATTTGGCACGTTCTTCTTCAGAAATCCTATCAATACTTTTATAAAAAAAACTTTTTGTAGACAATAGCTACTTGGTTTTTGGTAAAACACAGCACTCTACCCTTCCACACTTAGGTTTTGGAAGGCACACCCCATAAAGTCATTTCTCACACTTTGCACACACAGTTCGAGCCCTTTTTCTTTTGCAATTGTTACCACAACCTCATGCACTACATTCACAACAGTCCTCTTTCCTTTTTGGTAATCTTTTTAGAAATTCATTTTCCTCTGTAGTTGATTCGTTTGATGTCCCAAGCGTTATATTTTTTTCTTGGTGCCACTCTTTTGAAAGTTCTTCAATAATGCTTATATTAAATGATAAGTGAGACATCGGTTTCTTTCCTGTGGGGAGATTTTCCTTATAAAGTATGTATATGTACAACACAATACAGGAAAAAAATGTTAAAGCATATTTTTTTCCAATACTTTACATTGCGTTGCTCGTCAAGCTAGGAGTATAACATCATATCTGATGTGTTGGCACCCCTCATAAATTGATTATATGATGCTACAATGGAAGGTTTTTCAATTTTGGTCACCTGACCATTACGAACTCAGGTATGTCTACAGCTTACTGCTCTATGTTTCGTAGATAGCATCTAAACCATGAAAACAAGAGCTACTTGAGCTATACCACTTGATCTGCCCCTGTTTTCATGATCCTCAAAGCCATCGATGCAGTCACACTTAGAATTATAAATCAATTTAGTTTAATGGACATCTCATCAAATAGTAATGTGCATATTTGTTTTGAGCTGTTATATCTTGAGCACGGAAAGTAAGATGCTCAAAGACTGGGGGGTTAATGCCAGGTTTCAAGGGAACAGAATTAATAAGAGATATTAAAGTTTTGGGAGCAGATGCAGACATTCTCTCCCTCAAGTAAGTGTCTGGGGGCTTCTCTTGTTTAACGTACAGTGGAAGAGCTTTTCCTTCCTAGACCATCTCCTAACCTTTGGCTTCCTTTTNTTTTAGCACTTCCTCATTTTTCACTCTATCTTCCCATTTGATCCCTTCCATCTTCCTCCATATCCACATTTCAAAGGCCGCTATTTTTTTTATCTCAACCTTCTGCAAAGTCCAAGTCTCCGCTCCATACAGCATCAGACTCCAGATGTAACATTTTGCCAATCTTTTCCTTACATCCTTGTTCAATGGTCCACACAGTAGGTGCTTCTTTTTATTGAAACCCTCCTTGGCCATAGCTATTCTTGCTTTAATTTCCTTAGTACTTGACATATTTTTATCGATGATACTCCCCAAATATCGAAACTTTCTACTTGCTCTATCAATTCACCTTCTAATAAGATGTTAATCTTTTCTCTCTTTCTTCCTATTACCATACTCTTAGTCTTTTTCTTGCTTATTACCATTCCATATTCTTTACATTTGTTATTAAGGTCTGTTAACATCTCTCTGGCATGTTGTTTATTATCTGCCACTAATGCCATGTCATCAGCAAATCTAATACATTCTACTCTTTTACCTCCTATATTTATGCCTCTCTTGCCATCAAAGCATTCTGCTATTATCTCTTCCAGATAAATATTAAACAAAGTAGGCAACAGGCAGCACTCTTGTCTAATGCCCCTACCAATCCCAGTTGCATCTGTCAATTGGCCTCCTATTCTTACTCTGAACTTCTGTTTGAGGTACAGTTCTTTTATCAGTCTTCTCTCTCTCCAGTAGATCATTGAGGAGGCTAATTTGAAAGTCAATTTTGCCAATTCTGTAGGGTTCTGAGATTGGAGAGTAGTTGGACATTTTGTTGAGAATAAATCTAGAGAATTTATCCCAGTGAACATTTTCCATCAGAGGTGTATCTGAAATCTAGATTCTCTGGCCATACTTCGTGGAAAGACATTAAAAATGATAAACCAGACTTAGTAATTTCCACAAATAAAACTTTAATACACGACCGGTTTCAGCTGTACGCCATCATCAGGTAACAATATCAGAAAAGCAGTCACTTATATACAATAAGTTTGGAGGGGAGGGTAAGGAGTGGGGAAGGGTTGAGGAAGGTGATTTCATTGGTTGGATTTTCGGCACAAGTAATTTCTATGGTTTCCAGAGCATCTAATTTCTTTCCTTTGGGCTGCCTGTGAAGGAGATTTACGGAGAAGAAGCTTCTGTGGCCAGTTTCTTCCAAATGGGCTGCAAAAGCTGATAACTCAAAATTCTTCAGGTGATAACACCGTAGGTGCTCCTGAGCTCTTGTCTTGACAGAGTGACCACTCTGACCATAATAGGAAGCTGAGCAATCATCACATTGAAGTTTGTATAACCCCGACAGAGAGGAAGGATCCAACTTATCTTTGGGATGAGATAAGACATGCTGCAGGTTCAAACTGGTGTAAAAAGCAGCTTTTAAATTCTTTGGAAACCGATTAGCCATAACATAAGAGATATTTCCCAAGAATGGGAGTTTCACCCACTTTTGTTTCAAATCCTCAGAAGCAGAAAGGGAAGATGGAAGTGGAAGCAATCTTTTTCACTTTCTTCTTGACCATCTTGTCGACAAAATCCTTCGGGAAACCGTTGTTGAGGGGAATTGTTTTTATAGTTACTAATTCTTAATTGAAAGCCTGCGGGGAAAGAGGGATATTCAGGAGACGATGAATTAGGGAATGGAAGAAAGCGTGCTTATGGGAATGGTGGTGGAATGAGGAAAATGGAATACAATGGTCGGTGTAACTCTCCTTTCAAAAAATTTCAAAGGAAGCCTTGTTACTGCTGAGACGTATGGAAAGATCCAAAAAATTCAAAACACCCTCTTTCTCTAGTTCAAAAGTAAAATGAATTTTTGGGTTAAGGGAATTTAAAAACTTTACAAACGAAGAAATCTGCCGCATGGTACAATCCCAAACAGAAAATGTCATCAACGTAACGCTGCCACAATAAAATATTTTTAATTAACTTGTTTCCAGAGGAGAAAAGTTTATCTTCAAAGAAGCCCATAAAGATCTCTGCCAACAGGGGCGAAAGCTGGGAGCCTATTGCTATCTTTCTGCACTAAGAACTGGTTATTTAACTGAAAGTAGTTTTGCGACACACACAAGTTCACAAGTTGTAGTAATTCATCAATTACCACATTACTGGCACCACTGTTTTTGAGTAATGAGCTAAGTAAGTTTATTGTATCAAGCACAGGTATAGAGTTAATAGTTTCAGGTGTTACTTTGTGGAAGTTCTTCATGGTAGTAGAGAAAAGAACACACTTTGTAACTTCCACATAAATTTATTAACAACGACCCAGGTTTCGTTGCAGTGCAACATCATCAGGTAAAGAAAAAGATTACTGTGTTCCTTATATACACTTTGAAGAGGGGGTGATAGGAGGTGTTGGGGGAGAGGGTGAAATAGTTAGATGTGAGGAGGGGAGTTTTGGTGGGGGGATGTAGGGGAAATAGGTTGTTTGTGAGGAATCAGGTTGGGTTGAAGTTAAAAGCTGTTTACAGATTTCTGATAAGATAAAAGAAATATGGCAGGAAAATACCCTCATCAATACACAATCAGGACGTAAACAAATAGGTAGTAGAAATAAAAAACACTGTCCAAAATTCCACAGGAGTTTAATCTAGCGACCGGTTTCAGACTGTTTAGTCCATCATAGGCTTCTTCTATAGATTATACATTATATATTAAACCTTCTGGTCTTCCAAAGCCAGATGGCTTGTCTGGAGGTGCCATGACTAAGTGCCTGTTAAAGTATTGGCGTAAAATAACTTAATGTTTAACAATTTTTAAAAAATTGGGTAGTTATAAAAAACACCTAATGAAGGTATAAAACATGACTGTGTCGTCGTGACATTAATAAGACAATTTGGAATTCAAACTATTTATTGGCCGAGTAAACAAAAATGTCAAAAGAAAACAACAAAAATACCTGAAGAAGACTGAGTGAGCTGGTGAGTTCCGCGTCCTGCTATTAAGTCGACGCTGGCCGTAAAGAAGGGTTAGAAGATGCAGCGTCCGGCAATTCTGTCGACGCTTGCCGTCAGTTGGTGGATGCCGAGTCCTGCTGCAATAGCTGCCACTGGAAGTGGAAGGAAAGGATGCCGAGTCCTGCTAGCAAGAGCAGACACTGTCCGTGGAAGGAAAGGATGCAGAGTCCTGCTAACAAGAGCTGACACTGGCCGTGGAAGGAGAGGTGCCATATCCTGCTATTAGGGCCGATACGTGCCGTCAGAAGGATGGGAGAAGGAGGTGCCTTGCTTGCCTCAGCCAGTTCCTTAAATACTGAACTGTACATGTCTAATAGCTATTTGTCTTGAAATTAAAGTTCTAGCGGGTATGGTTCCTATGAGATAAAGGGGAGAAGGAGATGTAAGCATCTAAGTCTGCGGTAGGGTATGAACATTGTAGGGCTTTTAGTTAAGGAAGGGAGTGGGTCATCGAGCATTACACTAGGCGGGCGATGTCTGGACCGCCACAATGAGGGTTTTGGTTCTCGAAGTGAGTCATCGAACCTTACCTCATCCCATTGCATATGGAACCCTTGGAGATGGAAGCGGGGGTGGAAACGTAAACAACTGGCTGAGGCCGAAAAAGGGAAAATTCGAAAGAGAGGGTCTTTTGGTTGGGATGCAGGTTATAGAACCCCACCACATCTGTATTATTAAATAACATTTGTGACATGAGAAGTACTTACAATTATACATTTAATTTTTTTCTAATAAACAAAAAGATTGTATATTTCCCGTTCCATCCCATGTATTATTATTATTATTAGACCCTTTAATGGCGAGGTTAGGCCTGAACGGGCCTCTCTTCCACCTAACCTCGTATATTATAATACATTGGTGTTTACTATTTCTAAAGAGAATTCAC
>KZ308336.1:22990-42571 GCA_000376725.2 Ladona fulva | reverse complement strand
GTTCGCTAAGCGCAGGAATCACTATGTCGCGTATTTCGTCATGTAAGTCACTACTCAGGAATTTCTCGAACAATCTGTGCCTAAACTCGAGTCTTCTATCGTCAAGAGAGTTCCAGCCGAGGGATTTAATCATATTTGATACACTGCTGTCGAAATTGTAGTCTCCCTTAACGAAACGAGCCGCTCTACGTTGTACGCGCTCTAGTTCCAAAATCAAACCCTTCTCGTGCGGATTCCACACCGCGCAGCAGTACTCAAGTAACGGGCGAACTAGTGAAAAATTAAATTTAAATTCTTTGGAAACCGATTAGCCAAAACATAAGAGATATTTCCCAAGAATGGGAGTTTCACCCATTTTTGTTTCAAATCCTCAGAGGCGGAAAGGGAAGGGAAGATGGAAGCGGAAGCAATCTTTTTCACTTTCTTCTTGACCATCTTGTCGACAAAATCCTTCGGGAAACCGTTGTTGAGGGGAATTGTTTTTATAGTTACTAATTCTTTATTGAAAGCCTGCGGGGAAAGAGGGATATTCAGGAGACGATGAATTAGGGAATGGAAGAAAGCGTGCTTATGGGAATGGTGGTGGAATGAGGAAAATGGAATACAATGGTCGGTGTAACTCTCCTTTCAAAAAATTTCAAAGGAAGCCTTGTTACTGCTGAGACGTATGGAAAGATCCAAAAAATTCAAAACACCCTCTTTCTCTAGTTCAAAAGTAAAATGAATTTTTGGGTTAAGGGAATTTAAAAACTTTACAAACGAAGAAATCTGCCGCATGGTACAATCCCAAACAGAAAATGTCATCAACGTAACGCTGCCACAATAAAATATTTTTAATTAACTTGTTTCCAGAGGAGAAAAGTTTATCTTCAAAGAAGCCCATAAAGATCTCTGCCAACAGGGGCGAAAGCGGGGAGCCTATTGCTATCTTTTTGCACTAAGAACTGGTTATTTAACTGAAAGTAGTTTTGCGACACACACAAGTTCACAAGTTGTAGTAATTCATCAATTACCACATTACTGGCACCACTGTTTTTGAGTAATGAGCTAAGTAAGTTTATTGTATCAAGCACAGGTATAGAGTTAATAGTTTCAGGTGTTACTTTGTGGAAGTTCTTCATGGTAGTAGAGAAAAGAACACACTTTGTAACTTCCACATAAATTTATTAACAACGACCCAGGTTTCGTTGCAGTGCAACATCATCAGGTAAAGAAAAAGATTACTGTGTTCCTTATATACACTTTGAAGAGGGGGTGATAGGAGGTGTTGGGGGAGAGGGTGAAATAGTTAGATGTGAGGAGGGGAGTTTTGGTGGGGGGATGTAGGGGAAATAGGTTGTTTGTGAGGAATCAGGTTGGGTTGAAGTTAAAAGCTGTTTACAGATTTCTGATAAGATAAAAGAAATATGGCAGGAAAATACCCTCATCAATACACAATCAGGACGTAAACAAATAGGAAGTAGAAATAAAAAACACTGTCCAAAATTCCACAGGAGTTTAATCTAGCGACCGGTTTCAGACTGTTTAGTCCATCATAGGCTTCTTCTATAGATTATAGATTAAGACATAATATACATAAGAAATTACAATCACAAGTTTGATAACTAATACATTATATATTAAACCTTCTGGTCTTCCAAAGCCAGATGGCTTGTCTGGAGGTGCCATGACTAAGTGCCTGTTAAAGTATTGGCGTAAAATAACTTAATGTTTAACAATTTTTAAAAAATTGGGTAGTTATAAAAAACACCTAATGAAGGTATAAAACATGACTGTGTCGTCGTGACATTAATAAGACAATTTGGAATTCAAACTATTTATTGGCCGAGTAAACAAAAATGTCAAAAGAAAACAACAAAAATACCTGAAGAAGACAGCATGAGCTGGTGAGTGCCGCGTCCTGCTATTAAGTCGACGCTGGCCGTAAAGAAGGGTTAGAAGATGCAGCGTCCAGCAATTCTGTCGACGCTTGCCATCAGTTGGTGGATGCCGAGTCCTGCTGCAATAGCTGCCACTGGAAGTGGAAGGAAAGGATGCCGAGTCCTTCTAGCAAGAGCAGACACTGGCTGTGGAAGGAAAGGATGCCGAGTCCTGCTAACAAGAGCTTACACTGGCCGTGGAAGGAAAGGATGCCGAGTTCGGCTAACAAGAGCTGACACTGGCCGTGGAAGGAGAGATGCCATATCCTGCTATTAGGGTCGATACGTGCCGTCAGAAGGATGGGAGAAGAAGGTGCCTTGCTTGCCTCAGCCAGTTCCTTAAATACTGAACTGTACGTGTCTAATAGCTATTTGTCTTGAAATTAAAGTTCTATCAGGTATGGTTCCTATGAGATAAAGGGAGAAGGAGATGTAAGCATCTAAGTCTGCGGTAGGGTATGAACATTGTAGGGCTTTTAGTTAAGGAAGGGAGTGGGTCATNATATCGTCTATAATAAACTTTGATTGTACTTAAGTTATGCTACTTTAACAGTCAATTATCAAAACAGAAAATTAAAATAATTATTATTTCATATGGAACAGAAAACTGAGGTCTTTGAGTGATTGAAATGCCACGATTACTACAAATAATACTTTGCGTACCTTACTGGATCCCTTGGAAATCTATGCAAAGCCACTTCATAACCTGCATATTTCTTCACCTTAGAGCCTAGTGCATAGCACGGTATAGGTCGTTGTGATCCCTAAAGAAGTAAAAACCACCTTCATGAATCCAAGTGTATTATTTCAGTACCTACTAAATGGTATTTGACCAATGAAGCGTGCTTTATCAAAATAACTTTCACATAAAGTAGAACTTACATGCGACATAGTGAAGCACTTCCAGTGGAATCCCAATATCTCCATGCTATTCAGAAATTGCTGAAATTGAGCAATTCGTTGAAATTCGGATTAAAAGTTTGAAAGAAACAACACAGTTCAAAAACTATTTCAAGTAAATTAATGTGAAATGAAATTCAGCCACAAATCTGTAATAAAATTGCTCATTGGGTGGTAAACAAATGAGAAGACAAGTCGAGGTACTCATGTATACAACCTCACTTGTGTTTATGTAAAATAATGGTAACTTCATTAAATCTTACAACTTATGCATAGAATTAACCAACTTTAAAGATGGCATATTTACTTACTAGCAAGTACTCTAAAATGTTCCTGAATTCCTCCCTTTGTTTGGTGTTAACACTCACAATCTCCAGCTCAAAAATGGCTATGGCAGATCCCGTGGCTACTCTCAATGCGCTCAACGGATCACCTCTCCGATGTGTAGGCCGATCGACAACGGTTCTACCCACTTGGGAGCAAAACCAGCGTGGAACCTTGCCTCAGCCAACAAGTGCCAATTTCGGATGAGCACCTCGTCTCCGATGCTGAATTCCAAGGTTATTTCTGTCTCTTCTGTTTTTCTGTTATTTCTGTTATTTCGTTCCCTTGTTAGCGCTGTTGATACCTCCTCTATTTCTCTCGGACGAGTCGTTCCTGCTGCCTCTGCAGTACAAGGTGTGTTGGCTTCTCCAGGTAAATCCTGGAAACTCCATTCTCCAGGGCCCTTTATGTTTCCTCCTAGAAGCACTTCTGCAGGAGAGTAACTGGTTGCCGCATTCCTTCTCCAAAGCATCGAAAACAAGATAGCCAGAACGTGTCTATCCCAGTCAAGGTGCCTGTTTTCTAAACTAAGTCGAAGGCCTTTCTTGATCTCCTGGTTTCTTCTTTCCATGGGGTTGGCATGGGGATGATACGTTGGGGTGGTCCATGGCGTGGCTCCCCACCTTGCATATGCTTCCTTCCACTGGACACTGCAGAATTGCCAGCCATTGTCCGATAAGATCCGGGATGGATACCCCTGTCGTAGTAATGCTATGACGTGGAGCGAAATGATTAATACGGTTGGCTTCAGCTTATAGGTATTTATTAGACAGATTACACGATAACTTACATTAGCGAAGTTAGAGGAAGGTAGGATGTCGACCCAGAGCGAACTCAGGTCCGGCAAGGGTGTCGACTCTTGATAACCCAAAGTCTGGCGAGGAGATGAGGAGTGTCGACCCGGAGAGAACTCAGGTCTGGCAAGGGTGTCGACTCTTGGTAATTCAAAGATTCAAAGTCCGGCGAAGAGATGAGTGTCGACCCAGAGAGAACTAAGGTCTGGCAAGGGTGTTGACTCTTGGTAACCCAAAGTCAGGCAAGGAAATGAAGCTAGGGAATGCCTCTCTTGGTAAAATATACCCCTTATATACTAGAAGTCGGACACCCCGATGGACGCTACCCCTCCCTCTCCTGGCGCATCTTTGCCCGGTAATTGCAAAGGGTGGCATTGTGTGTGGCAAGGGTCACCCCAGCTATATGGCGCAGGGAGGTTTTTACAAAGAGGGAACCAGATTCTATAGGTGCATTTGGCAAGGGCAGCTGACTTCTGGGAATTTAGGTGGGCTGGAGGGGGTCAGTTGATGCCCAGAGGTTAGTGTGTCCGAGAGCCCATGGTGCATCAGGGATGCCCGACAATTACCACATCGACAATATCGACAATTACCACACCCCCAACGGGCGAAGACATCATTTTCCAGGATTCTCACAATCCCTGGGGTTTCTGTATCCCAGCAGAAAGGCCTCTGTCCACCTGGGGAACATGTCGGTGACTACCAGCAAATTTGTTTTCCCCCTAGGTGATCGAGGATAGGGTCCCATCAAATCGACAGCTATTGTTTCCCACGGATTAGTTGGTTTGTGTGGGCGGAGTGGTCCCTTCCTTTGTGGTGCTCCTCTTTTTCAGCATGCACAGCGGATTTATTGTGGGACATCCCTGGGTGCCATGCCCCAGTTATACCTCTGAGTCAAGGCATCAAGTGTCACCTCCGTCCGATCTTTGTGGTATCACCACAAGTCTTCCGGCCTGAAACGAGTAGGCACGAACAACTTCCAAGGTTGATGGGTTGTCCTCAGGAAGTATATCACTCCGTCGTCCATCTTATAGCAATCCCGAAGTCTTCTTTTGCCTGTCTCCCCTTGCCTTTTTGGGTGAGTCAATTTCTTCCGGAGATCCTCAAGACTTGGATCCGTCGCCTGGGCTTCCTTGATTCGGTCAGCCCTGCTGCTTGCGTTACCTGGGTTACTTGCGAGGGAAGCAGCCTTTCCATGTCCGGTCGCAGGTCTTGTGAGCGCGTGAGAGTGCATCTGGAAGCTCATTTGCCTTGCCTGGGCAATGCTCCACCCAGACACTATATTCTTGTAACAAGAGTGCCCAAAGAGTTAGCTTTGCCCAACTATCCTTCATCTCCTTCACCATGTCATGGTGCTGCATTCCATCTGGAGCAGAAAGGGGCGATCACTGAGGTACTTGCGATAGCACTTTATTCCCCAGATTATGGCGAGGCACTCTTGCTCGTTGGCATGGTACTTATTCTATGTGGGGCTTAATTTTACACTGGCATAGACAATTATTTTCCCACATCCATCCTCTTTGGTTTCCTCCTAAGAACTGAGCCACTTCCTAGAGGTTACCCCACACCTTTATACCCTTATTGCCAATATGGCTGACATGGGGGTAATTTTTGGGGTCTTCTTATTTTTGCACACCACACATGCTTTGTGTTGTAAACTAGACTTACAAGCATCTGACGTAACAAGATGATTTGGAAAATGATGACCAGAAAGACGCAGAGGAACATCTTCTTCTGACTTTCTGCCACCGCCCCTTCTTTTAGGCCCTGCATAACTTTCCACCATCTCCCGAATGAGGCAGATGTGAAATTTTGCCATCGGAATCTTTTTATTATTCGAAACACAATGTAGCACGTAAGCATTGAACACACATGTCCACAGCATGAAAAAAAAATTTTTGTGCCACAAAATTCCTGTTCTTCTTACCAACTCTAATGAGCTCAAAATCATATCTTTTTTGTCCACTGCGTCCCTCCTCTTATTATAGTCCAACACACAATTTGGTTTCAAAATTTTTTTTCCCATTTTGTAATCCACTTTTTAGGATTCTAACATACGGGAGTTGTGGCAAGTTGAGAGCATCCATACCTCCCTCCTATCGTTCTACTTCAATGCCAGAAGAATGTCTGAACACATGAATTGTATATTTCCTTTTTTAGCTTCTCCTCCATTTTGGAATATGCTTCCTATTCTTTCTCACCGTTCGACATGCATTTGTTGCCTTATTATGTAACCATAAAAACAAGGCTGTGCTTGAATACCAGTTATCAACAAATAGCGTATGCCCTTTCTCAAGATAGGGCTTTATCAGTGTTCCCACAATATCCCCTGATTTCCCTAGCTCATATCCCTGGTCATCAATGTCTGTTGTTTCACCCGTATAAACGATAAAATCTAAATTATAATTTGTCTCTCAGTTGCATAGCACGAAAATTTTTATACCAAACCTACTCCGCTTAGTTGGAATGTATTGTTTGAACATCAGTTTCCCCTTGAAAAGTAACAAACTTTCATCAATACACAAATCCTCATGGGGATACAGTCCATTACTAAAAGCACTCCTTACTGAGTAAACTACTAGCCTGATTTTCTTTAATCTATCACTCTCTGTTGGCTCAGAATTATCACTAAAATGCAGCAATCTTAGTATCAGCATGTATCAGTCCCTGGTCATTATAGCTGGGAAGGCAGGAGTTGACAATAGCCAGTCCTTCGACCAATACTCTTTCAAGTCGAGCTTCTACATCCTTGGCATTAGGGGTGAAACTGCCACAAAGCAATACAATTCTGGCACGTTTGTCTCCGTCCACCTCTTGAGTCGAGAAAATTCACTTTCTACTGAATGCCCTTTGGAGTAGTGGTAGAACTTGTTCGTTTCCAAAACCATTTCTGGTACCAATTTCTCCAAGAAAAATAGTTTTAAAAATGTGAAGGGTGAAGATTCATTACACACGGGCGCCATGGCCCTTGGTGACCGACTTAAGAAATCCAGCACGATCAACTTTGATTACAAACACGATTTCTATAAATATCTTAATGAGTACCCTGAACTCACACCAAGTCTACACTAATGGGTCAAAATCAGAGACAGCATGTGCTGTGACTTCCTTCAATCTATTTATTTATAATATTGTCAAATTTGTTGGATTATTAATGGATTTTTAGCTGTTAGGAAACATTGAAGTTGAACTGAATTTGCAAAGCATAGGCGCAAAAACCTTGTAGTTCTACACATAATACTACTACTACTGCAGGGTAAGCACTTTATCCTCTATCTTTGTGGCTGAGCTGCATGCAGTAAGACTTGCACTCCTAAGTATAGATGCAATAAAGGCTCTTTTCTTATTTGTACAGAAACTCTCAGCACTTTACAGTCCTGTACAGCTCTCTCCCCGACACACAAAATAATACAGGATATCCAAACTGTCCTTAGCTCACTAAACAAAAAAGGCATCATCATAAAATTTACTTGGGTCCCTGGCCATGTGGGAATTACGGAGACTGAAAAGACAGACGCAGCTGCCAAGGAGGCCTTAAATGCCCCCATGACAAACTATACGTACAGGGTGTGTTCCATAAGTAATGCGACTAGGTCCAGAAAAAAAGATTCATTGAACTGACTGGTAAAAATGATTAAAATTCTTTGAAATAACATCCTTCTGCTTCTGTGCACTTCTGGAGATAAGATTTTCATGCTCAGAAGGTGTTTTGGAAAGCCTGCTCCAGGATGTCCTTCAGGGCACGTGTTACAACCGCTCTGATGTACTCTATGGACTTCAAATGGCGACCTTTCACGGCTCATTCAAAGTAGTGAAATAGAAAAAAGTCTGGTGGTGCCACGTCAAGGCTGTAGGGAGGCTGGGTGATCACTGACATACTGATCTGCATCAGGTAGTCTCTGACTCATTCAAGGTAGTGAAATAGAAAAAAGTCTGTTGGTGCCACGTCAAGGCTGTAGGGAGGCTGGGTGATCACTGACATACTGATCTGTATCAGGTAGTCTCTGACGAGTAAGGCGGTATGACTGGGTGATCACTGACATATTGATCTGCGTCAATTAGTCTCTGACGAGGAAGGCGGTATGACTGGGTGTGTTATCGTGGTAAAGCCTCCAGGTGCCCTTGATGGTGCTCCTGATGCAGACAACTCTCTTTTTTTTTAATATTTTGAGGACTCCCACGTAAAAAGCAGAATTCACAGTTGTCCCAGGCAGTGCAAATTTGTGATGCACAATACCCCAGATGTCAACAAAGACAATGTCAACAATGAGTATTGCTTTTGTTCGAGAATGGCTGACGCATAATGCTCCTTGAGAGAACCCTCCATCGCATGCTAGAACACAAATCCAAGTAGAAGAGCATGGAAACGCTCTTCCTTTCTGCTCCAAAGTTCTGAGGCAACTACTAGATGGTTTTTCTTGAAGCCAAGACCCCCCTCCACCTTTCCCAATGGGTCGCAGTGCGATGCAACACTACCAATGGGCAACTGACATTCATGTCAGAAAAAAATTGGTCGCATTACTTATGGAATGCTCCTTGTATTCCAAATGATGATCTGCAGGCATATCTTCGAAAAGTGGTTCTGAGGGCAGTGGACAGAATCATGGAGAAACATGAGAAACAGAAGACATAAGAGTCATCAGTGACATAAGCATGGGCCTCCTCATTCAGGAGCAGTCGGATAGAGGGGATGGCTATCATACATCTGCATATCGGACACAGTGCCCTACCTTTCCTGAGGGGAAAATACTGCCTCACTCTGATGTATGCGACTACCTGCTTAGCATCCGACATACTGCTAGTCAGGTGTAATAGATACAGTACAATCTGAAGTTCATTAAGAATTAGAGGGGACATAACCACAATGCTGGCACAATGATGATGATCTGGGTCCTCGCCCCGATCGCTCTAGCCAGACTGACACGTCCCGTGCCTGCCCAGCCTTATATACCTGGTCGGCTGAATTGTTGGCCAGGCATCTAAGATGGGACAGTCAGCAGGGTTTAGGTGACTGGGAACGAAGACCCAGGCCACGCCTTGTGGCAATTCCTTTATTAGCATAAGAAACATTTTCCGCACCTATGAATCACTAAACAACATTCCTTTGCCTTTACTTAAGGCGTATACAACTGACTGGTTGTCACAATTAACTATTTTAAATTACAATCAATTAGGTTTAACTGAAACAACATAAAGGAGCCCAACATGGCCATAAAACCTTCAGCGAGGTAGATAGGTGTGTCTTCCTTCGACCTGTGGACAAATTCCCATTCCCACTGGGGAATGACTATTACCCCCTGTTGTGGCATAGCTTCCGTGTAGATTTCGAGCGTTTTTTGGAGTCTTAGATCAAATTTGCATTCTCTTTGAAATACATTTTTGTTGAACAGGTCGCAAAGCCACTCGACTTTCCTCTGATACATGTCACTTATCAGAAAGCGTGGGAGATTTAACACGTACACACACCAGCTCACGAATCTCGCGGCTTTGGGCAATTCTGTGGTTTTTAGTAGAGGGATGATTTCAGATATGAGGTGTGTCTGGTGACAGTCCCTGGTAACAGCCATCGGTCATTTCCTTGGTGTCTATGTAAGTGCCTAAATATTCCAGCTGCATTGTTGGAACGAGTTTGCATTTATCCATGTTCAGGGTTACTCCTATTTCTTCCTGCAAGAAGGTTATGACGGTGGCCACTTGTTGTTCCGATATGTAAGGACTGGAAAGCAGCCAGTCATGTCATCCAGGTACGGTGTGAGTGTCACCTGGAATAATTGTAGCACCTCCGTCGCCACTGCGCGGGAGAGTCGTTGCATTATTTCCGGCGCCAGGGTGTGGCCCATTGGTAGTGTCGTGAATTGAAAGGTGTCCTCCCCCATGTGGATTCCATAGAATGATCTGTGCTCTAGAGCGATGGGGATTTGGTGAAAGGCGTCTGTTAAGTCTAGTTTTGCCATGGCTGTTCCTGTTCCCAGTTGGAGGATTGTTTTGGCTGCATCCATTAACGAGAATCTGGGATGCGTATAAAAGTTTGTCCATGGTGATAAGTCAAGGATAATGTGTGGTTTTCCCGTGGGCTTTGAGATCACTGTAAACCTGAATGCTCATTTTATTACACCACTTCGTTTGATAATGCCTTGTTTGATTAGTATGGGGAGCATTGTGGACGCAGCCTCTGTTACTTTAGATTTGAGATATACAAAGGGTGCCTCCGTTGGCCTAGGTAGGTCAGCACCGCGAAACACAAGATTGAACACATTTATATCACTGTAAGGGTACACTGTGGGCAGTGGAATTCACTTCTTCGATATTTCGGACCACAATGCCGGGTAACTTTTACTTGGGTAGGCACAGGAGCATACTTGAAATGTCCATTATTTCGTCGTCTGGCTCTGAGGCGGTGTCTGATTCTCTTCCCGAGTCTGTGTCACCCTCGGGTTCTGGGGGGACCTCCACTGGGTCTCCACTTCTTTGCCAGTTGAGGAAATCCAGAAGATCCAGGGCATCTTCCATGTCCGTCCCGGCAATAATGCTTTCAATGGCTTCATGTTCTGTCACGGGAACCTCATCGGTAGCTGTGTCCTCAAGATTCCTGTCCTCTGGTGGGCTGAGGGGTGTTCCATTGTTCTCCTTGAGATCCCCATGTGTTTCTTGGGGCTGTTCTAGTCCTGGTGTTGTATTGTCATGGTTGCGTTGCTGGGACGACGACCAACAGAGGCTTTGTTAACAGTTCCGGTGGAACATTTAGTAAATCTTTGTGGTGTCGGCCACCTGGCCTGCCACCACCCAGCCACGTTGGGATGCAATTTCTAAGACCCGTAGCCTGTGGTATGTCAGCTGACGGACTGCATGTGGAAGTTCTTCCCAGTACGATGTGGCTCAACTCAAGAGCTATACAATAACTAAGCAAGTCCAGACACGTCGACACGACGCAAAAAACGTCACCCCTCCGTAGCTCTCCCCTCCTCTCAGTGGCGAAGGTCACAAAAAAGGAAGAGCTGGGTTTGCGCCTTCTGCCTGCAACACGCACAACATAAAACTTAGATACTAAAGGAAAGTGTGCTATCCCGTACGCGGACAAGTTATTCTAGTGTCCGCGTACGATCGTGTGACCTTGGAATTTGCGCGGGAACAGATAAGAATCTGTGACGTTTTTTATGGAATACCACTTAACCCCCCCCAACTCCACCAGGGGTCTCTGTTACGCAATCAGTATCTCTGGCGGAAATTACAAACTGGATAATAATTTCGAAAATATACACGTGATGGAATTCTATAATTTCTAACGAGCCTTGGCAATCTGGGAACAATTTCCCCATTATGAGTATATCTTAGAACTCTATTTTTTAAATCAAAATATTCAGCCATTATGTTACCATTATCTAATTGTTCTTTAACTACTTTAAAATTAAATAAAAAACGTTGCCAATCATGTCTTACGGTACTAACTTTCATACAATAAGCTAAAAAAATAGTAACATCCAAGTTGTTACAGAGCAATATGACGGATATAACTTCGAGATCAGACGGGGACCATATTTTACAGAACATCTTGTGCAACAATAACTGCGGCCAATTTCTGATATCCGATTTAGCCATGCTGCTGAGTCTTCGTGCCAATACAGCACTTGGCACCTCCAATAACCGCCGCAGACGATCCAAAGAGAATAAGGGCATCCCACCATCAGTAAAAAAGAGGGTTCTTCGACCCGATGCAAGTAAATAAAATTGTTCCACACCTGACTGAGTTCTTGCCCGTTCAGCTTGGGTGTTCTGGAAGGCTGGCCCAACTCCCGATTGCGAAGCCATTTCAATACTAATAAAACAAATATTATTTTCAAAAATGTATTTCTATATTTCTTCCACCAAAAACTAAATCAACATATACAGTAGTTCTATACTTTACATTAACAATAGACAAATTATGAGTATTATTACTCTGTACAGTATAATCAGGTATACAAGCTACATAATGAACAGGAATACATCTAGTACTATTTCCCTCTTTTCACATAAAATAAAAATTATTAAAATTTTCAGCATGATTAAATACAGAAGTTTGTATATATTTTTTCATTCCTGGATAAACGTTATATTTAAAACCAAAGCTCTTACGAGCTCTACTATTATCAATTTGATCATAATTTTTAATAGGTATGGAATCAGGTACTTGACCAATCGACAAATCATAGGCATTATAATCCCTAGACGTATGATGCATGAATGTAGCGCCTCCTTTCTCATTTTCAACACCTTCCGGAACATCTGGTGTGACTTTTCCTGACGATACTGCCTTAGCGTAATTAAGTAAAAACTCTTCAGATTTAGGTCCAGAAACAAAGATTTCTTGAGTAGTGCAAGACAACTGTTTTACAAAGACACGTATTCTACGTATAAGAAATTTTGAGTATCCTTCAATTATTCCCTTTAAACATAAACTAGGTCCAACAAATTTTTTAATGGAATCTACATGAGTGAAATCTTTCTGAAAAGTGGTACTAGCAGTCAAAAAACAAAAATTAATAGTTTCTATATCTGAGAACTTGTGACAAAACTTCAAGATTTACTTCGGTTTCAAAACAGACAAATTTCTCCTAAGTAACCTTTTATTGCGAAGATAGTAATATCTCTTCTGACGTCTGCGAAGGAATTTCTTCCTTCGGAAGACCCTCCGTTTGAAGTTCCCAATACGGTATCGACGCATTTACAATTTTAAATCTGGACCTAATTGCTTCATCCTCACCTAATGTATCAAAATTAGATATACAGATTTGCATATATACAGCTAGATGCAAGATTTCGTAGGCCTCTCGCATCCGGATCCACCCCGCATCGCAACGTTGTTTCAACAGATTGGCAAGTTGAAGCACCTCATTGTCTGTCGGTAACTCTGGAGGTGGTGCAGTACTTCATAGCGCTGCGAATGTTGTGGTGGGTGGTGGGTTTGGTGGTGGAAGATTGCGAATTTTCAAGTACTTCTATTCGCTAGGATACTGTTTGAAACTGTTCTAGTAGTATTCTGGCCCAGACGGGTGTTTCCTCTTCCTTGCTGAACAAACTCCTATGATGATGAGTCTGGCTAGAGCGATGGGGGCAAGGACCCAGATCATCATCGCCCCAATTAGATGGTATAGACGCGCATTGGCACCCACACAACTCCTACTAGTTATACAGTGATGCCGCGCACTAATACTGGCTCCCCTAGTCGAAATCGGGGACAATCTCCTGAGCGTAATGTTACGACTGCAAGCGCCAGGACGTTGGGTGCAGGATCCTCGGGTCCTTTTTCTTCCTCTTCTGGCTTCTCTAGCGGTTGGATCTGTAAAGGAGGAGTGGTGGCGAGGGATGTTGGGAGATAGGGTCTTTTGGGGCATTTGGTATCCCTGGTGAAGTGGTCCATCAGTCCGCAGTTGGTGCATTTGATGGTCGTGGCATCGCAGCTGTCAGCCCAGTGTTGATGGTTGCCGCATCTGGGGGAGAATGAACAGGAGGAAGTGGTGTGACTGAATAATTGGCATTTGTCGCATATTGCTGGGATAGGAGGGGAGGGAGGCTTCCACATGGCAGACACGGCCCTAGAGGTGGAGCTTCTCTTGTAGAAGCTTGGCAATGGTGCTTTTATCCTGTGAAAAGACATGAAAAAGGGTTGTGGGGAGATTAGTAGCACTGGCTATTATCCTCTATGTGCTGATGTTTTGGATCCCTCATGACCTTAGTACCTCCAACAGGTCTTCCGTAGTTGTCTCCAGAGGAATTCCTTTGATTACCACTGAGATGGAAGGTGGTGGTGGTCGTGGTATCTCAGGTTCCTTGTGTGGGTCCTCCAGTTGTTGATGGTTAGTGGAGAGCCCACGGCATGCTGCAACCTGGTTTTTTCATTTCCTTGAAAGAGGAAGTAGAGTTGGACAGGGATGCATAATTTTGCTGATTGCTCCGCCTTAAAAAAACTATGTAAGCTCGGGCAATGATGGGATGAGTGGATCAGATAGTCAAATAGAGGTATTTTTGGGTAGTTGAAGGAGGCAGGTTTTTTATGGTAATATCCAGGGAGTTCGGGAGGTCCGGAGGTGCACTCGAAGAGGCAAGGGTTCTTCCTGTTGGCATTTTCGGAGGGGTTGGTCAGCCTGCGGGAAGAGAAAAAGTAATTGAACGGGGAGGGAGTGGGTGGCTTCGGTGGGACGTTGGATTGTCCTGTGGAGGGAAGATGGAGAGGGTTTAGATGAGAGATTACAGAGAAAATTTTGCAAAGCTTTGGAGGACCTGTGTAATTTTGTAAATTTTGATTGTCCGTGAAATGTAAAAATTTGCAGATTCTCTCAAATCTATCCCTAGTCATTACATCGGCAAACCCAGGGGTTGAAATAAATTGCCTCTTTGTGAAATACAATCGTAATGTGGGTTTCTGCACAATGCCCATGAGCATAAAAAGCCCCAAATTTATATACTCGTATATTTCTTCTACAGTAACTGGTTCCCACGACATAACTCTTGACTTTCGCGGAAGTAAGGTGGAAATGGACGAATAAAATTGTTTGGCATAAGTATTTGTTGAACTCACAATGGATTGCATGAATTCAACATTAAAAAATAGCTGAAAACTTTCAACAATACTATTGACACATTTTGCCTCATTTGGGCACCACTTGAACCAATGAAAAATTGTCTTTCCTTGAAAACCTTTCATGTCTTCCTACACACAATCTTTTTCAGGCTGGTCGTCTTCTTTATCCACCTTGTTGTCACTTACTGAATAAGCAATCGCATCAAGTTGAGAGAGATCATGAACTTCGTTGTCACTGTCACTTTCTGAACTCAAATCACTGATTTCAGAATCACCAGCAAGCAATTTCTCGGAAATTTCTTCTTCTACAAAAAATTCAGATCTTTTCCTACTCGTTGATGCCATGGCGATAAATGGGGGTGAATGCGGTAAATGCAGCATATCTAAATACTATCTAGTGCTCAAGAGCCAAAAAGATGTCATTTATATACAACGTTAACTACATTCTATGATTATTGAGATTAAGACATTTAAATTGAAATAAATCAAAGCTCCAGCTATTTTTCTAAAAATTTATTTATACCTTCAGCTAACCCGCTGAAGGATTTTACAAATGTTGAGATAGTTGAGGCCAATTCCTTGTGGCTCCTCAACTTCTCTTTTTTCGTAGATGCCATGGATTCCAATGCAGCTACCTTCCTCTCCTCCAGCCTAAATCTCCTCTCCTCCACATCCACAAAACCGGCCATTAAGATGTCTCCCTTCCTCTTCCTGGGAGCTGATGGTCCCTAAAAAAGATGATTACAATTTTCTGTATAGAAATTAAAGTTTGAACTACTACAAATTACTCAAGAGTGTTGTCAGAGTAATTAGCAGCAGTTCAAGAAATTGAGACACAATAGGAAAAGAATAGGAAACTTAGGCACAAACATAGAGTTGGTATCTTTCCATATTAAGACTGCGGACATTAAAACTTTCTCATGACATATATTCATGACATTTCTTATGGAAATATTCATACAATAATGCCATGAAAAGTTACTTTCATTCTAAGACTAGGAAGTACATACACATATTGAAGTGACATACCCAAGTCACTTTCAGCACTTCTTATATTAAAATCTACATAATATGAATGATGTATATAACTTAAGTTGAAGTACTAACAGGTGAAATCTCTGGCTCTCCCATTGGCATAATCTCCTCCAATTTAATTTCAATTGGAGGCTCCTCAACCACGTATTCTTGGATAATCTGAAATAAGTTTTCAATGTAGACTCGGTTAAATTATAATATGCAAACATATTTACAATAATTTATTTCATCTCACAATTTCAGGAGGTAGAAGCCCAGCCTCGGGCAATGTTTTATCTCCCTCCACCGATGGCCCTAGGAAGGCAATGAACCTCTCCTCCACATGGCTAAGGTGAACCTGTGAGGGAGGCCCACCTCCAGTACCTTGCAGGTGCTGCCTGGCCTTTACAAATTTCCTCTTTGTATTTGACTTCCAGTCAATCCATGTCTATGTCATGAAATGTGAAGAGTCAAATTAATCTGTTAACCTAATCCTCAATGAAAGGAAATTTTGCAATGAGATTAGCTTTTATTACCTTCTGCCACTTGTGTGGTGGCTTGGAAGGGCCACTGCCATCTGCGTTTAAGTGGCAGGCCAAATCCTCCCACATCCTTCCGGAAGGACCATCCAGTTTACCATTGGCAAAATCTGGGTGGTCTTCGATAAATTTCATCATTACCTCAAGTTGGTTTCCTGTTGTTCTACAGCTATACATATTAAAGGATGTATAAAGTCAATCGCATTCCGAAAATAGATACCAACACTAGTGCTCATACCAGCAATTGATATCCCTTGTACAGAATGTAATGCTATATTAAACTAGTTATGACCTTCCAACGGAAGATATATTAGGCATATTTCATCATTTCTGAATTCTACTATAATCTTCGCTCTCTAGCTTCAAGTAATTAAAGAAGGAATTAATTGTAAAATCAACCTTAGTTATTGTCATCAACTAATTATAAATTTTCCCAAAGCTGTCTTGTCTTTTACTTTATATTGATAACTTTATGTGCAGATATTTATGGAGCATAATGTCTCAAAGATTGTTGAAAAGCTTCCCATTTCATCATTATTGCTGCATGTTTGGTATACATAATTGCTGCATGTTTAGTATACGTGGTTCGACGTAGCAGGTACGGCCCCAGAGGTTCAGTTTTTCATAGTAGTTTGGCGTTTGCATCCTTATGCTGCGAGAAGATACGAAAGAGGGTAGTTGGGAGATTAGTTGCCCTTAAAATTATTCNTATACATAATTGCTGCATGTTTAGTATACGTGGTTCGACGTAGCAGGTACGGCCCCAGAGGTTCAGTTTTTCATAGTAGTTTGGCGTTTGCATCCTTATGCTGCGAGAAGATACGAAAGAGGGTAGTTGGGAGATTAGTTGCCCTTAAAATTATTCTTCTGGCGTTGATGGTGTTGATTCCGCAGCTCTTCAGTTCCTCCAGTAGGTTGTCCGCGGTGATTTCCAGGGGTATCCCTTTGATCACCACTGAAATGGAAAGGGTAGTTGGAGTAGGAGCTGGTCGTCGGAGTCGGGGGTTCTGCCGATTTTGATGGTTAGCGGTTGGCCGATGGCGTGTTCTAATCTGGTTTTTTCGGAACCTTGAAAGAGAAAAGCAAGTTGTCTGGGAATCTGGAGTTAGGCCGCTTTTTCGTCCTTGAAGAGGAGAATGTGGGCCCTGGCTAGGACGGGATGGATGCCGCGTATGCCGTTGTAGAGGGTTTTCTGGTTAAGGAAGGAAGGAATATTATTAATGGTGATTTCTAAGTTGCTCGGTAGGTCCAGCGGTGCACTTGAAGGGTGGAAGGTACTGCTTTGCATGGATAATCCTGTGGAAGGAGAGGAGATGATTAAATAAGCAGGTGGCGTTGGCGGGATATTGGGTTGGACTGTTGGAGTAGATGGTTGAGAGTTAATTGATGGTGCTGGTTGCTCCGTCTCCGTCGGATCCTGGTGAATTTGGATCAGGTCTGTCTTTTCATCCTCTCGTTCGTTTCCTGCGAATGGGTTGCCAGTCTGATGGCAAGATGTGAGTGCGCCTCTTTATTTCCCAAGGGGGGAGTGGGACGTCCGTGGTTGTTCTGAGAAAGTGGAAATTAAAAAGCAGGAAGAATGAGTTATTAGCTGTGGAAGGAAGGCGATGGATATTAGAAATGCAGATTCAGCAAAATTTATTGAATGAGATATGGCCTGAAACTTCAAAGATGGCCCTTTGAAGGGCTGAGGGGATTAAGCAAATCGGATCCTCGTCGGAAAACAGCCCTTTACATGGCCCAGAGTGCGGTTGCCAGAGTATGGATGCGATGCGGAGTATTATTCCAGTTTTTCAGATGGCTCTCGGTTTTTCTCTCTCTATCTCTGGCTTTGGATCAGTTGGGTTCAGGATCGTTGGTGTGTGATCTAGAGAGCAGCTGGTCAGACTCTTCTGATTATTATTCCAATGATGCAGCAGCATCCTTATGGGAGGTATGGTGGCTCTCTTATTAGATATAACCCAGCAAAATATAACACACTCCATGCTTACAATTATGATCCGGTACGATTGAGCTGCNGTGATCTAGAGAGCAGCTGGTCAGACTCTTCTGATTATTATTCCAATGATGCAGCAGCATCCTTATGGGAGGTATGGTGGCTCTCTTATTAGATATAACCCAGCAAAATATAACACACTCCATGCTTACAATTATGATCCGGTACGATTGAGCTGCATTAACACTTCTGCCTTCTTTGGGCATTTTAGTGTGCTTTGAACATCCATATTACTGTGGTGCTTACAAGTGGTATCCCTCAGGATAATGCCTAATACTAAATTAATACTAATAATAACCCTTGATTACGTAATAAAAAGGTCTAATCCTAATGTACAAGAAAAACTAATAACTAGGTGATGTTGAAAAAGTCCTTAAAGCTAAAAATATAATAGTGATGAGGGCTTTATTTTTATTTTATAAGTAACAATTATTTACTGGAAGCTAAAGGATGAGAAGGAAACTGTATATATGGAAATCACTTGAGCAGTAATGTAACAAAATTAACTAATAACGCTATTTTTCACACCCAGGATTCAACCACACGGATCTTCCGNTTATTATTATTAATTAATTTTTTTTCCTACATCACTTTGAATATTTGGTTTAACAAAATTACAATATGATTGTGATACAATACAATTCAGAACAATTCATTTTCTAGTTGTTATTTAAGTTTAAAATACATTTAGGTTGTTTGATGTTTTTATACCTCTTTTTTTGATGATATCATATTGCCATATCTTTTTAACTAATGGGTTTTTCATTGAGATAGACTTAACATTTCAGATAAAATAATTGCAATTTTTTCCTGCTTGGATTTTAGTTTGGTTATTTTTTCCCAAATTGAGATAACCATTTCTAAAAGGGTCTCTTGACTAATTTCACCTTGCTCAGTAGCTGGTTGGTTAACACTTTCAATGCTGCAGTATTAGAGCCAAAACTATTCCTGTGACTGAAAATGATTTTCTCATTATTCATACAGAATATGATTAGTAATTACACATTATTGCAATATTTTATGGAAAAAAATAATTATTAGCGATATAATTAAAAATATAGTTATGACCGCCTCAGGCGGTCATCCACCCCAGCGAGTTGTGCCCCCTGATTTTAGACAACCCTGCTTTACTCATTTTGTAACTTCCATGGATCTCAGCGTTAGATCGGTCGATTTAACTCATTGAACACATCTAATATTTGAGGAAGACATCCGAGGGACCAAATGGTAAGGACATCTCTTGCACAAAGAAACTTTAAGCAATAAGTATCATATATTTATACTTCGTAAAGTTTACAAAAATACAAAAAAAATTTTGAAAAATACAAGACAAAATCGTTTTTACAGCAATAAAAATGTTTAAAATTGAACATATAAGGATATACTAATAATATAAATATTAATAATTAAAACCACACGATATTAAGCTCATTCAAACAAACGTAGAAACATCATCGGGACATAAAAGAGCCAAGTAAATAACGCTTGTGGTTCGTTAGAATCCGTATCCTATATGTAGCAATATAATAGATACTTGAGT
>KZ308336.1:0-19750 GCA_000376725.2 Ladona fulva | reverse complement strand
GAAGCCGCGAGGTACCCCGAGGGCCGTAAGGTCCTGAGGGGTGGCACGGTCGCAACTTGGGAGTGTCCGGCGGAGGGGAGTGAAGTCGCGAGGTACCCCGAGGGCCGTAAGGTCCTGAGGGGTGGCACGGTCGCAACTTGGGCGGAATGCGGGCAGACGGGTGTCCGGATGCTGGGGGATCGCGTTCGGAGGGTTCGGGCGTGGTCGTGTTGGGTCTTCTACTCTCGGGGCAGTCAGTGAGAAAACGACCCCGTTGCCTCAAAATTGAGTGGCTTATATACGAAAAGCTTCGACTTCTGGAAGGGTGCGGGGGCGGATATTCCCGGAAAAAGGATTCCTGGAAGAGGGCAAGCGTCGGTCCAGGTGTGCGCAACTGAATGCCCCTTGTCCACCTCAGGCGTGGGAAGCATTGTTCTCCGCACGTCCCATCTGCGACACATTCCTTCCCGACGCCGCCTGGCCCTTCGCGCCCTGCACCCCTTGACCGGCCCCATGGTATAGCGGGAGGGAAAAATACGTCGTAATGCCGTAGCAGCATTACGACAATTCCACATGAAATAATTCCATGAAACATTTACAAAATCATCAATATTGTTGTCATAAGATAAGGTAACTTTGAAAAGGGGTAATTTTCTTTTCGCACTATTGTCAGCTGGTCCTTGAGGAGGCTGGTTAACAGAGGTAGGTCTATTTGTAGACATTTGTAAAATATTTACAACCTTAAAATTAAGATTAGAAAGTTCACTTTGGATGGCATCCCCCTCACAGTCAATTGGGAGGTTACAAATTACAAAGTCTTTGTTTAATTTGTTGACCATTTGATAAGTGAAGTACTCTATATTACCTTCTTTTAATTTCTTCAGACATTCAAGGTAGTCTGGTATTGTTTGACATTTAATTAAGATTAGGTCGTTACCTGACATTTGACTTACTGGTGGATACTTGCACACAGATTTCAAAGAACGAAATTATAATAGACCATTTGGAGGAATACTTGAGATTAATGGATGGGATTTTGGGAGCAGAGGAAGAGGTTTTGATGGGTAAAGAGGAAGAAGGATTGGTGGTTGGGGTGACATGTGGAGGATTAGAATCTAATACAGCAAAAGAATTATGAATTGGAATCGAATTAACATTTTTTAAATTACTTAACCACTTCCCTTGCTAACTCATCAGTGGCCACACTGTCCTGAAAAAGTATGAGCTAGTCATCTAAATAGGGTATAAAAATACATGGAAATTTTTGTTCAACTTCAAATTTAACTGCCTCTGCCCAACGCTGCATTACATATGGTGCGATGGCTAAACCCATCGGCAATCTGGTTAGACAAAACTTTTCTCCCCCAAAATAAATACCGTAATTCTGAACACAGTCATGCCTTACTGCAATTTGGTAAAACCAGTGTTTCATGTCCAACTTGACGGCTGAGTGACACGGGGGGAATAGTTAACAAACATTGAGCAGTAATAATAGTCACAGAACTCCGAACACCATCAAAGTTAAAATGAGCCCAATGTACATTTCGCAAAAATGAAGCGGAAAAGGCGTTGTATGTTGTTGAGTAGTGAATATAGAGTTTTATTGAAATCTAAGTCGTTATTCATGATGTTATTTTTATATGTAAATGTATTTTTATTTTGTAAATATATAAATTCTCCTAAGGATCTAAATGGAAATTAGCATTATGGAGGAGAGTTAGATGTTCAATAGTAATATTGTGTTTATGATCGGCCATATGTTTCGCCACCGCAGAATTGTTAAATCTTCCGGACTTAATATGAGCTAAATGTTCTTTAAACCTAATAACTAACCTCCTAGTAGTCTGTCCCACATATTTTAGATCACATTTGGGGCAAGAAATCAGATAAATTCTGGATTTGTGAAAGGTATCAACCCTATCCTTTGTGGAGCCCAAGAGATTCTTAAGATTGAAGTCATTAAAATAACAAATACTGTAGTGAAAAGATTTAAAAATATTGCATCGTTGAAATTAAAATAACTGCTTTCCTCTTCTTTGGGACATAAGAGCAAATAGTTACTCTCTCGTGGAATCCAAAGAGAGTCGAGCATTCTTCTCTCGGTTTACTAGGAGCCATCTCAGCTGGAATATATGGTTTATTCCTCCTTAGAGTGCCTACCAGTGTCAAGTTCCATGATAGCAAGTGTTTTGCAAGAGGTAAGGTAGTAAAATAATTATCCATGCAAATGTTTCTGCCACTTCCACTGTACGGGGTTGCAAGTTCCATAACAACTCTCTCTCCTTGGTTTCTCTCCCTTGTATTTCCTTTTTTACCAGTGTAAATTATGCCATGCAGTGGGTAGGAATCTTTGGCATCACAAATCCACCAAATCTTGATGCCTTACTTGGCTGGCTTTGAAGGAATATACTGGGTGAACTTCGTACGACCGCGGAAAGGATAAAGCTGTTCATCTATAGTTAAATTTTCTGTTGGACTGTACAGCTGAGATAAATTTTTGTTTAGCATAGTCCAAAGGTCACGAATGGGTGCTGCTCTGTCTTCTTTCATGCGCTGGAGGCGTGTATCAGAGTCATCAAATCTTATGAAGCGCATGATGCTCCGAAATCGCTTTCGTCCCATCGTCGCTCGATAAAACGGATATGAACATGGGCTCCACATATCAGATGTAGGATCAAAGTTAGAATTATTAGAACCTGAACAAATCAAAATAGCGATGAAAATACATTTCCTCTACAGTTACATCACTCCACTTTCGCTGTACATTTGGATGTGCAGCATTGAATTCAGCATAAGCTGTTATTCCTTTCTTATTTGTAGATTTTACAACGATGTCTGCCATTTCCACTGTAAATATCTTTTTAAAAGTTTCACTTATTGAAAGTAAATTGGTGGTTTTATTAGGTCCCTGTTGCTGACGAACTACATTGTTTGATGCTGGTGGAATGGAATTTTACTCCATAAAGTATTGTCTGCAGCTTGATAATAATTTGGAGTTTTCCCTAAAGAAAATATTGGAAGAATTTATAATAATAAAAATTCAAGAGAAAAATCTATACATGAAACAAATAATGCTAAATGTATTGAAAACGTAAACTACCTGCTGTAGCTGCCTCTTGATCTTCACTTCCACTATTTTGCGCCCCCTCTCCTTCATCGTCCTCATTTTCTTCATCTTGTAAATATAAAAATTTTACATTATTCTAAAAGGTTAATATTCTTAACGAGTTCTCTCTCTGTGCTCCTAATTGCCATAAATATTATAAATACCTTACTCGATACTTTCATCATTCTCTCGAGCAACTGGAATTTCTTGATTATCTATAAAAGTTCATCAAATGTAGCATTTATTCTCTAATTCATTGGACATTGGACAGAAACAGTGTTATTTCATAAAAAATACCTGAATCATCAGCAGTATCTTTTCTAAAAGAATTAGCAGACTTGGTTACGCCCTTCTTTGGCAGCCAATCTTCATCTTCGCTGTCGGACGACAAGTTAGATTCATCGTCATCCCCTGAATCGCTGCCAAATAGGCTTTTTACTCTGAATCTCCCATTCTTAATTGAATGTCCAGCCTTTTAAACTTTTATCGAAACACTGAGCGAAACCAGAATTTTTCAACGAAACCATTACATAAATCATACATGCAAGTAGTATCTTACCGTAAAAAATCAGCTCTCGATAATTCCTCCATGACTTCAAAGTATTTAATGTAGTACTTATTGTACCAATAAATTNCTTTGTACGAAAAAATTCTAAGAAAAAAGAAAGTGACACTATGTTTTATGTATTCTACATAAACCTGTGAAGCGTTCGGCTCACTCAGTAATTTAGCGACCAGAAGAAAGCCAGCAGTGGCACTGAAGCACAGATGTTCAGTTTCTACGAAACATAAGGGTAAGAAAGATGATCAATAAGATAATAAGGAAAACTACAAAACGTAATTGAATTTCAAAATCTTTCTAACGAACCCAATTTTGTACTTCTATGGCTATCCATTTCCTAGAAAAAGTTGTTTCAAATCGACAACAACTTTTTATTGTTTGACACAAATACTCTGAAACTTCGTATTTTAATGAAAAATAAGTGTATTAATATTTTATCAAAACATCTTTGTGGTTGAAGTAATAGTTTGAAGAACAAACGTTGAAAAAGAGCACTCTGTGAAACAGCTCGTAAAAATGGGCACTTTTTCCGCTCTATCTATGAAAAATACCAAATGTTATGAAAAGAGAAATGATTAGCTTTTATGATTACATGCATGATAGAACGTACTATACGTTGGTGTAAATTGTTTTTTTGTGCAATTTCTACTTTAAATTTTACATGACTTCAAATTTGAGTTTTTAATGAAAGAAAAAGGAATTCAGGCTTCAAGAACTGAAGAATAAAGATACCTTTCTGATTTTGTTAATTGTAGATGTTCTAGCCGGTCAAATGATATAAAAATGACTTTAATACCTTCATAAAATATCTATTTATTGAATAAAATGTTCAGAGAACGAATTCCTTCACAAATCTGTTCAAAAATGAGATCTAAAGAGGTGGGTACCCCGGGTGCCAAACAACGTAGGTAAAGTTGGGTGCCTACACAAGGGTTAATCCATTTCCGTTTAGCAAATTGTATACATTTTTGGCCGTTTGGAGATTTCACAGTAGATAACACATCCATGAATTTGGGAAACACCCCAGACTGTCTACAACGTTTCAAAAAGTATAAATCAGCCCAAATGTTCAAAATTTGGAGTGTAGATTCTAAAACCTATTGCGCTCAGTTGAGGGAAGAATATCATAAATGGTGAGTATGCCCATGGTAAGCTAAGGGTAAGAAGCAACAAACCAAACTCGACAAGCACAACAGAATATCAAAGTGTTAAAGTGTAAAACCAGAGTAAAGACACAGCGTCCAAAGAATAAAATAGGTATTGTGGAAACCTATTGGTTAGAATCAAATATTAAAAACATAAATTCAAGTAAGTGCACTTATCCCAATCCAAAAGATAAAATCACAAGTTCAATAGAACCAGAAGTCACATGGGAAGTAAAACAGAGAAAACCAAACAAACATTGAGCAGCATTAAATAAATTAATTCTAGGAACTTTGAAAAACTGAGTCCAAGGACTCAAATCCAGTAAAAAACGGCAACCGCTGTTTTCTTTGGGAATTAGAAACGCGTTTACACAATCTCTTTTCACTAACACTCCATTTTGACATATCACACTTATAATTTCACTCATTAAATCACTCACTGGTGTAGACTGAAAATTATCCGGTGCACCGTGGGGTTTCAGTGCATAGGCGCCCACAAGGGACAACTGTTCCGCCCACCTGGAGTGGTATGGAAAGGTATTTATCGTTTTTACCTTAATATGGTCTGTTTCTCTCACGGTTGGCCTGTCCTCACTCTCCGCATCACTGACGTGAAGCTTGTCCGTCGGTGGGGCTATTATTCTGGTGTCCTCGGGCGGAAGGGAAGGGCGTACCACCGTCATCGTCCTCCTCGGAAATAACATCTTCCTCCGTGGGCTCATGTCAGTCTTCTCCCTCTGAGTCACCGCTGTCAACTGGTTTCCCGCTCCCCAGGCCTCGGAGAACGTCTAGTAAAATTCCCCCAATTTCTTTTCTGAGGAAGTCAAGAAGTTCGGCTTCAGGAGGGGTCTGCCAGCTCTCGGCTGGCTGTTGAGAAGGTTCGCTGGTGTCTGCAAGACTACCAATGGCGGTTTGTTGGCCTTCTTCTGCTTCTCTTTCGTCCTCATCACCTCTTTGGTTTTCGTCTTCGGAAGATGATCCATTGCCGCTGTCCTCACTGCTGAGGATCCATGGCAGTTGTATTTGGTGCTTGTGCCTGGCGCCTCAACTTGGAGCTGCAGCGAATGCCTGTGGTACCTTGGCCTTCTGGTGAAAGGACTGCTTCACCGGTGCCGGAGCAGGAATAAAATTTGCTGGTAAGAAGCACGTTTTCATAATACTTGTCTTTTGTAATGTGATGGCATTGTGCCATCCAAACATAATTGCACATAACAAGGTTCTCGTCCGGTTGAAGGTGTAATGTCTCTCTTCTGCCGGTAAGTTGTTCCATATTGACAAAAGGTGCAAGACAGTGACAGCGTCATGGTAATCACGCCTGGTTACCGGATGTGACAGCTGCCGATAACTCCACTCCTATTTGGTATACTTTAATGTCCTCTGGCGGATTGAGTCCCGGTTCCTGCGGTCTAACCGAATCTAATCAAGGAACTGCTGGGTCAGTGTCTCTGAGTGTGCAGTTGATGGTACCGGGACCTTGGTTGCAGTTGCCATTGATCCAAATGATGCATGTGGATCTGCTGGAAATGTTACTGTCCTCGGGACTGCTGGCAGACGTACTCGCGATAATGCTAGTGGTATATATATGGTGGTGGCATAGCTTTATCATGAGTACATCTTTACTAATTTCTCTGATTCTGTCTGGCAATGTTTTCTAGTTGTTATCATAATATTTATAGTAGTCTTTTCAGTCAGAATTGAAGCGAGAATTGTAGCTTTGGTTTAATATTACAATTCAATCTCAGTAAATCCATGAAAGAATCTGCCAGTGGTCAACTTAATTCTTTTATTTTTTAACTCACAAGTGACTGAATCTTACCTGGAACTGATGTTTTGTCTTCTTGAGAGGTTTTTGATTCTCCTTCTTTTGTAAAAAAGAGACCAAATGAAAGCAGTATATATTTAGCAATTCTTCTGTATCTTCCTGTTGATGATTTATTGCTGGTGTTATATTTTTTTGGAGTACCTTCCTTACTGAATTTCTGGAAAAGGTGTTTCTGCAACCAATTATCCAATCTTAGCACAAGGAATGTCTTTCAATACCTATTCTTGTCACCATCTGGTTTAATGTGAGCCAAGGAGAGGGAATCTTCTCATTCCTAAATAGTCATTTCAAACAATTCTTAATACCCACAAATTGTAGATATTTTTCTTCACACCTTAGTTGAGTGTGCATATCCCAGAGGAATTACTACTTCCAGCTTTACTAGAGATGATTCCAATCTTTTTGCTTCTCAGCACTCTTCTTCTGTGATCATCTGCTTCATAAGCTGACTTAAGAATTCATCAGAATAATCAGAGATCCTCATGTAAAACACTTTTCTCTCATGTTGCAACGAAACTGGTTTTTCTTCTGAAATCCTGAAAAGTCATGAATTCCTCTTCATTAATGATGAAAATAGATTTGCCTTTCTGAATCTTCTCAGAACCCTTTGAGCCACTGCACCTGCTTCTTATTTATTTGCAACCATTGAAGCCTAACATGAAAGTACTGGTGTTATGCAACACATTTTCAAAAAAAATCTGTCTACAACTGTTGTCTCTAACTTTCCTTTAATGTATGTCTCAGTGATATATCCCCTAGAAAACATTTCTGCACCATCACCTTCTTGAATGAGTTCACTACTGGTATTCTTGTAATGTCGTTTTCATTGAATACTTAATACTTAATTTATTCATAGTTTAGCAGACATTCGGGTTACATTGTTTTCTCTAAAATCAAGTGTTGTTTTTTTTAAGTCAAAATTCCTTTGAACTAAAAGCCACAATTCCATTCCACTCCATCTGTAATAAATACATTTTTGAACTTTTAACTCTTTTGAATTTTGTAACTTTTTGAACTATAAGTGAAATACTAATCATTTTAGATTTTCAATCATTATTGAAACCTGTAGCAGGATTCAAGGTGAAAAGAGTAAGAACGGGTTCAGTGTAAACAAGAACTTTAATCTAGTGGATTCTCTCTGATACAACTTGGTTATATCTGCCTTGCTGCACTGACTCTGTCACTCTGTCTCTGTCTCCCTCGAGGCACTCACCATCCTCAAAAATGGTGAAAGAAAGAACATTGAAGTCCTCGCATATGGTTGTATTTTATAGGTTGAGTCTATTAGGTGCTCAGTGCCTTCTTCCTTGTCCCATGGTATCATCTGGCTCATTAGGCAGCTCCTGTCTCTTGGGCCGTCCTCTTCTTCTTAGTGCAGGAAGCCCCTCATAGTCTTCACAAATGGCATTAACGCTGATGAATGGTGTACACTTAGAGGGACAAAAGGGTCACCTGCAGCTGCCACCTGAAATGATGTAGGAGACTTCTGGGAAATGATCAAATATGGACCATCCTTCCTTGGAGCAAACTTGCTTGCAAAACCTATTTTGGCTCAGCTGAGAGCATGCACATTCACTAAAACTTAGTAACTTATCTTTAACACCTTAATTAGTCCCGCGTTGGGTGCCAGAATGTAGCAGAATTCAAGGTGAAAAGAGTAAGAATGGGTTCAGTGTAAAGAAGAACTTTAATCCAGTGGATTCTCTCCGATACAACTTAATTATATCTGCCCAAATTATATCCTGGCACTTAAGTTCAACATCCCCTTGTTGGACTCTGTGTTTGGTGCAGAGGCCTGGTTATGAATGTTATCAAATTTATGAATGAAAAATACAGCCAACCTTCAAAGCATAAAGCAGTGAATTGAAATGAAGGTATAAAATCGAAAGGTAGTGGTAACTAAATATAACAAAGAAAAATTCTTTGTTATATTTAGTGTAATCTAAGTAACATTTTATAAACTATGAACTTTAATGCTACATAGAGTGCTATGGTTCCTGATTAGAGAGGAAGCCTCAGCAAAAGATCTATGAGATGGATCACTGCTTGTGGAAGTGACAGATGCTATGCAGGTGCACCAAGGCTGTTGCTATGAAGTACTTTTCATGGCTTACAATATTTCTTGTTTTCAGTTATCCAGCTGGCATTTATTGAGCTCGAGAAGGTGTGTAGGTGATTGTAAGATATCCATATATTTTATTTCAATGTGGTTATAATAATGATAATCTGAAATAACATTAATTTTTCTTTCTTTCTAGTTATGGAAGAGTCCAAGGTGGTGAAGGAGGTAGAGGTGCCACACGGGGAGGAGCTGAAGGAGGTCCCAGAGGAGATGGTTGTGGAGAAGGTTGTGATGGCGATGGAGAATAAGCCAGCAGAGGTGGTGGTAGTGATGGAGCCAGAGAGGATGAAGAGGGAAAGACAACATGGTGACAAAGGAAGATAAGGAGAAGATACCAATGGAGGAGGTACCATGGGAGGTGATGTCAATGATAACACCAACAACAAGTAAGGTGCTGTTGGGGAATGAGTTGACGCAGGAGGCGGATTGTGATGATAGTGGTTGATCATATTTTTTGGGTAACTACAGGTCATATTCACCTGTATCATCCCTGTTAGTGGTCACAATTGAGGACTGAAATATATTGTGTATATAAATTATGTATTTTGTATTTTAATTTTGATAATAAAGATGCATAAAGGATCTTTCTTCTTCTCATTTAACATTGCCTTTTTTGTAATCCTCCCCTTTCAGATTGATTATCTTACGTTCACATAAGACTTTTTGAAGGAGTAGGGTAGGCAAAAAAAGATCGATTTTGATCAAATAGTTTATTGGAATTATATTTTTTAAATTACATAATAATAGTATTTTTCACAAATTGTATGCCCTCTGGCATACAATCTGCAGATTACAGAAACAATTTCAGGCAAGAAGGCAGAGGGGTTCAAATTTACTGGTAAATTTTCACTTTCTAAAGTTCTATCTGCATACTTTGTTAACACTCTGTAATGAGATTGTCATTCTGATTCACATTGTATTCTTCTTTATCCATTATTTGCCGGTAGATTCTCTTGGCTCTCTACAGGTAGGAAGATAAATATATATATTCTCTTCATTCCCCCTCTCTTTGAGCCAGTGTTTCATCGGAAAGAGAAATTTTGGGACACCATCCCTCTAAGTATTAGAATTTTAAAAACACTCCATATGTTGTCAGGCAGAACTCTTATTTGGAAGCAAGTGAGAAATCTGCATTACTGATTGATTCCCAGAAATCAGTAGTCTGAAATTTCCTGTTTGTCGCTAAATGAAAGTTCTACCTACAGACATACTACCGAAGGGGTGTCTTTAAACTTTCTAATTCATTAACAGCCATGTTCCAATTTTCTTTTCTTTCATCACACAAAGTCTTATCAGGATAAATGCAATGTTTATCTTCCCTCCCCTCAGTGACAATCCTCTTAGTCCAATATATTTGTGCTTCTGTCTTATTTGCTTTGGAAAAAACTTCCAGCAGGAATGTTTCTCAGAGAATAGTGAACTTATTTTATTTGAATTTCACTATTCTCTGAGAAACTTTCCCGCTGGAAGTTTTTTCCAAAGCAAATAAGACAAGATAGCCAGCATGTCCTTTCAAAATAAACAATGCTATCGGAAAGAAAATAACTTGAGGCAGAGTTGGATGTTAAAAATAATGTGTTCCTTAAATTAGATAATTTAAGGCACGCTTTCAAACAGAACGGAAAAAAAATCCAGAATTTCTTTGAAATGTAACATTTTCGTTTTTTATGCAATTATGGTAGTAAAGATCCAAAAGTTTAAAAACACACAGTAAAATCCGGCATCAATTCCATTCAATACTGAAAAAATTCAAACAATTTTGACTAACTATATATTTTTACGCAAATGTCGCAACAGCGCCCGAATATCTCCCGTTTAAAATGTATGGGTCAATGCATTTTAAATGGTGTCTTCATGATGTAGTATAGAATCGAAAAAACTGGCCAAGAGGCCAATTATTATCCTTGAGTCCAGGATTGGATCATTTTCACAGTAATTCATAAGAGACAAATATGATCATATTAAAATCTATGGAGGTGGCCCTATGATTATATTGTCATTGGGGCATGTCTAGTTCGTAGCGTTTATGAATGAAACTCTTGGAGATTCAAATAAAAGAGCCCAGAAGAAAATAACTTTGTTAAGTAGGAGGGAATGTAAAATGCTTATAAAATCTTTTGAACTTATTACTTATCTTATTTTAACTCTCTCCCTTCGCCACAATCGTTTATTTCAGCAAAATTAGTATAGGAGGGTTCATCATTTTCCCATAATCATCAGTTAAATCCAAGAAAATCTTCTTTTATGACTGCAATTAGTGTACTTCCGCTCTATGACCTAAATAAGAGATGAAAACACACGATATCAAGATCTCCGAACAATTTACGCATTCTATTATATTGTTGTAGCAACCATACAATTATCGATTACATCGTATACACTTCTTAAGAATTTATTCAATGAAACGAGTCAAAATGCGCTAATTCTTCGTCAAAATGTAATGCAGATGCGTGAGCCGTGGGTACTTCCAACTCGCGAAGCATAACCAAGAATTTAGAGGGTAAGGTAAACATTGGAGTGGGAAACTTCCCTGCCGCCTCAGTCCACCCCAAACCAGTCCAAACTATAAGGGAAAAGGGACTTCAGTCACCGCCAGTAAGAGATAAAATTGAAAAATTAATTCGTGACAACGCACAGTGGGCTAGGATCGAAAAAAGCTGGCCAAAAATAAGAAAATGGTTTTCTTGAGTGCGGATTTGGAAACTTTGCTATTGGTTTTTGCTAATGGCTATTCTTAAATAAATTCTGCTTATAACTACCAAATCATACACTTTTATTCCGGTGCAATAAAATTCGAATTTGATCGAAATTTGAAAAGCATTCGAGGACTAATGCTGTGCTACGCGTTGTTTTTCGTGCAATTATATCCGTGGTACTACTTGCCATCAACTATCCATAAAGTTTTAATTCACGGCACAGAAATCTTAAAGGAATTCATTCTTCCTTTGGGGCAACTTTCGGAGGAGGCGATGGAGGCCCGAAATAAAGACTCGAGAAAATACCGTGAGCGATTCAGTAGGAAACACTTGTGATTTGCCACCAATGAGCACTTGCTTCGGAGATTGCTATTAACATACGAACCAATTATATCCATGTCAGCACCTATTAACGTTACAAAAAAGCAAGCAAAATGGGCAAAGAAATGAAGGAGCTCATGATCATTTGCCATGAAGACGAAATGGCGTACGGAGATGAAGATTCCACTGACGATATGGGTATTATAAGGCTGGATGTAAGATTCATTAATTTCATTAGATAGATATTTCAAAATTACCAGCTTACTTTTATCAAAAAAAAATAATTATAGTTTAATATTATCGAAAAATTGACAAGCTAGGCGTAGTCAACAAAGTTTTGTGCTATATTTAAATATCGAGAAAAACGATGATTCTTCATTCATGACATTGGAATTTTAATAAACGAATTCAAACTGAAAGTGCTTACAGATTAGGAATCATACTTATAAACCAGTAAAAATACCTTTAAGAAGCGTGTTGGTCCGTATATCATCTCAAATCCGAGATCGTCATGGAGGGTGACGCTCCGCCGTGCGGATATGGCTCTTGCCACGCCATCGAAAATTGGGTATATAAATCGGCGTCGCAAATTGTCGGAGGATTTTATTTCAGATTCCTATTCAGGAAGCTACAAAGAACATCGTGGTATAAGTTAGCCCGTGTACATCGTGGTACATCACTACTATTTTCCTCGCTTTAGTTGAAAATTTGCCGTAAAATATGGGTTCGTCATTTTGTTGTATAACTTATGCAAATATCCTACTGTGATCATTCAAACCAAGTAACATGAAGCATAAAGAATAGGTTTATAATACAGCATCGTTTTTTACCCGATGATTTTGCTCATTTGGGTTCAGTGTTGGCTTGAAGTTGAAGAAATTTGTGAAAAATCGAAGACCGGCTTTTTTTCGTCAAATTTGGTCAACTTTGACCCCCTGTAGAATTTTATTGCACCGGAATAAAAGTGTATGATTTGGTAATTATATGCAGAATTTATTTAAGAATAGCCATGCAAAGTTTCAAAGTCCGCACTCAAGAAAACCATTTTCTTATTTTTGGCCAGCTTTTTTCGATTCTAGCCCACTGTGCAAAGTTACCTGTAAGTGCTTTGCAGACTATAGGATCCAATAATCCTTATTGACCTTATTTGTTCAGACGAGGATGAAAAGCCATTTTACACGCCCAGCACTGAGTAAACTAATTACCAATCTAAGAAATGGTGATCTGCGAAGTGTAGAAAAAGTACTATAATAGTGTAATACGTTTTCCATTCTCATTCAGCAGTGCTAATATTATATCCTAGAACATCCTCCAGCTTTATATTATTAAAGTTGGATCTCGATCCTTCATCCGATGTGATAATATCAATTTATTATATTTAAGAAATATCAATTGATAGGGGCAACTTAAAGGCACAGTGACGAAATCTAGAGCAATGTACTCAATGAGGATGAAAAAGAACGTAGAAATCCTTACCCAGATTCCGATTTTAATACCACAGCTCTCTCAACACCTTACACTAAAACATAATGATGTTTTGAGGATGTTTCTTTTGTGATAAGTCAATGGCATAACTGAGGATGAAAATTGTAAACGAGATTTAATGGTGCCGATCAATTTTCCACTCATTTCGGTGAGAGATTTACAATTAGAGTGACAGAAAGACAAATAGTTGCCCGTAAAATTTGTGATAAGTCAATGGCATAACTGAGGATCAAAATTGTAAACGAGATTTAATGGTGTCGATCAATTTTCCACTCATTTCGGTGAGAGATTTACAATTAGAGTGACAGAAAGACAAATAGTTGCCCGTAAAATTTGTTTTTATATAATAAATTTTATTTATTAGTTTGAATCCGTAGAAGGAATTTTCTGATTTTTATCATCCTCTTATATTGCTTTGGGATATCGTCAGTGAGCCTTTAGTTTGCCCCTATCCAGAGCCGCACCATTCTATGGATGCAAGGAGTGCATCGCAACCAACCGTTGATAATTATTACAACAACATTTACTGGTACCAAGAATAAATCCTCTTCAGGTTTTGAAATATATATTTACTAGAGATTTCATTGGGTTGGAATCGGGTTGACTTGAGTCTTTTCAAATTTTAAAATAGCTCTGCGTATTTTATTGACGGAGACTTGCTGCTATGTTAATGGTTCTCAAAAGTAATTTGAACTATTAACTCATAATGACCATTCAATACGTCAGGACACGGAACTTGCAGTAATTAACTAATTGTTACTGTAGTTTGGAACCAATGTAAGCTGGTGAACGAAGTCATAAAACACTGCTTTTTCAAAGTATTAAAAAATAATTTTTACCTGCAAATCAGGAAATGAATGGTTTTGGTATTTAATTTTAAGGGGCGGCAAATTATATTCGCTACAGGGCGTTAGATAGGGTGGGTAGTGCATTGGGCAAGAAAATTGGCGGACCTCGGAGTGGAAACACTACGGTTCATTAGCCTTGGACGTGGAACTCTTTTCCTATCCCTCTTTCCTAATCCAAGTGCGTTAGAAAGAATAGGCATCCGAGGAGTTGTGTATTGACGTCGTTTAAAATGTTTTTTTTTTCCCAACAATCCTTCTCTGATACTACATACAAAAAGTTCTTCATTACCAAAAACACGTTACGGTTGGAGACACGTCCCTCGAGTCGAACTCTATCTGATCCGTGTCTGTCACTATTTTCGTTCGGCTCCTTTTTTTTGGCTTCCATGATCATGCAAACTCTTTTCAAATGAAATCATATTGAATGCCGAAGAAATGTAATCGTAGCGGCATTACCTTATGCAGAATATTATAATAATACAAATATATTTTTAATATAAAATTATTTAGTCATAACGATAGTTATTATTTGTATACAAATGCAACAGCATATCGATTTGAAAACGAACATCTCTGCGGAAACGTTCGTTTTCAATTTGAATATCCATGAAAAATCCCGGAAGATCAACTGCCGTGGATGCTACCTCTGGCGCTGGTGTGAGAGGGAATCCCCTTCGCCAAATAGTGTCGCATAGGCATTCAAATATCTTAAGCGGTTGTTCAGCAATTTTTCTCGATTTTCTTTGTTACTGATAACACGGTTTCCAGCTTAACTCTGTGGAATTTTTCCAGGTTAATGTCGTTCTTCTGGGGGGCAGGTAGAGAGCTACGGGTATCTCCGCAGGATGCCGATAATCCAACCTTTCCAGGAAGAACGACATTAACCTTTTTCCATAACGGAAAGAAAAAAATCACTTGGTGAATTCTATTGAAAAAAGACTTTAATGGGACCTAGTTTTTCATAGCTGTGAACGTAGTTTGAAGATACTACAAGCGTAGCGAAACGTACGTCGCATTAAAGAGGAAGAGGAATCGCACAAAATGCTTTCTTCTTTCCGTTACTCATGACTTCTTTTGCATTCCTGATCGAATGTTCTATTCGTTGAATAATCATTCGCTTATAACTATAGTGATTTGATTGAATTCAGTAATAAATTATATACTTGTACGTATAATAATAATAATATCGTCTTTCCAATTATTTTTGATAATTCAACGCTTTTCTTTTATTATTCACATTCGGATAATAATTCCTGGAATGAGGACAATGTTTTCGGAGGAAAATCCATTTCTTGCCATGTGTTTACTTGCCTGACTGTTTAGTTAATATATAGTTGATTATCTCACCATTATCGACAAAAGAGCAAAGAAAACATACCTAATTGACATAGCCACCCCCAATGACGCCAATATCCAAACTAAAGAAGTAGAAAAACATTTCCAAATACACCCCATTAGCACAGGAAATAAAGCAGCTCTGGAAACAAGAAACAGTCACAATAGTGCCAATAGTTGTGTCAGTTATCGGCATTACAACCAAAAAGTTTTATACACACCTGGAAAAACGAAGTATTAATAAGAAAATCCACTCAAATATTCAAAAGGCAGTCTTACTAAAACAACATCAATAGTAAGAAAGTTCCTAGGAATGCAATAGGAAGGTATTTGACTTGGTAAAGACCCGTCAAAGTACCGACATTAGACCACAAAAGGTGAGAAAAAGCAATAATAACGATGATGATAATAATAATAATTCTACCACATAAAACGTGAGAGAAAATCTATAATAATAATAAGAACAACAATAATAATATAACGTCTTTATTGAAGGCCGAAATTGAGACTTCCTAGTCCCTTCTAACATTTGACCCTTTGTAATTGAATATTTAAAAGAAAGAGATAGCTTTTGAGAGATACAAAAATGAAAAATCAATAACAGAAATTAAGTATTATGTGGGTTTAAAAAACCTACGTCTAAGTGCGGGGAAAAAATAAAACCCTGCAGGAAAACGCCCACGAAAATGGGGGTGTGAAAAACCTACGGAAACCTACCGACAGCAGCAACTAAAATTTAACAATAAGGCGGGTAAATAAGAAAAGGTAAACAGCATAATATATGGTAAGTAAAAGGTTTTCTTCCGAAAACATTGTCCTCGTTCCAGGAATTATCATCCGAATGTGAGAATAAAAGAAAAGCGTTGAATGATCTAAAATAATTGGAAAGACATTCTGATATTTCAAAAAATGTTTTTTTTTTAATAAATTCACTTCCTTCCGGAAAACTTTTGTTCATGGCTCCTGACTCGGAGTCTTATCCATGGTTTTATATTAATCACTTTAAGTTCACTGTCTTTTTACTGAAGATCACGGGTTAGGGGAGAGCGTCTGGCTCGGATTAAACTGATATTTCAAAAATGTTATTGATAGGTTAGCGCTGTATGTCTCTAACTGGACATGAGATTCGTTATATTTCTAGTTGATTATCATCCACTGCAGTGACTGTCATTACTCCGATATCTCAATCACCAAAGGTTACGAGTGGAAAGATAAAGAGCAGGTAGAAACTGGAAAAGGGGTTCGAGCCAGGTAAGATACTGTCCCTCAGATTACTTTCCAAAATCCAAAAACGGTAGTTGGAAGACTCACTTGTTCCGCATTAGATATTCGCTGAGAATAAGCGCATTAGACTTCTTGGAGCGAACATTGCATGGTGGACGCGATTCACCGTAACCTCATTTTAGATTCCTCGAGGAGCTAACGAACAACCGATGAAGATAGTTTCTGTCTACTTCATCCTCCCGAAAGAAGATATGACAAATGGCAAAATACGAATATATTTCTAGAAACTTTCATGCCAGATAAATGCATCATTGTCCCTCATGCAGTAAACTTCTGTCGAGGGTAGGCTTTCGGTAGAGAGGAGGGCAAAGTTGATGCTGAAAAAGTTTTTCTGTTTATCCTAATCGAGCGGGGATGCCGAGGCGATGCTACGGTTTCATTATAATGTCGGCAATTTGAATGAATGACTTCGAAGAGGAGACACGAGCGAGTTTTATAAACATTGTGTGGATAAACTCAATTCTGAATTAAAATAATATACATTTCTGGAATCCAAAATAACTAAATAACAGTCGAAAAATATTTTATTTCTGGAACGACTTATGCGGCAAACGGAAAATATTTAAATTCACGTAAAATAATTCGAATGCTATATTTTCCTTCATTAAGAGTAATTATCCATCTAGTGATTTCCCGTGTTTAATAATTTAGGACTGACAAAAGAATGTATGGGAAGTTATTTTTATTCAAATTTTTCGGTTTCAAAAGTCGTGAAATATATTTCTGGTGCCATTATAAAAGATTCAGTAGATTGTAAATATTTGGAAAATCGATTAATTACTTTAAATGGTAAAAATAACGTTTCTGTTCAGGCATCGAGTTTCGCCAGATTTCACCAGAGACCATTCAGTGCATTCGATTGTCTCTAGATAATACAATTAAAGAGAGAATACAATCAAGATCCATGAAGTAAGCCCCTTCCCCCTTGTTCCAGGAGAACAGGGGAAAACAGACTAGTCCAATTTCTTAATTTTATTTAACGCACAATTCCAATTACTGAATGTTGAGATATTCTTAGAATCGGGTTCGAGGATTCCAGGGAATATAATGTCTTTACTCGTCTCCATATCAATGGATTTATCTGCACGCCAATATCTTTCCCTATACCGTACCGTGAAAACAACGACCATCCAAAACGAGAGAGCCTTTCTCTAAGAGCGTGAGTAAGAATTGAGAGGTCTAATTGCAAGTGAAGGAAAAAAGGCTTGCAAGAGAAGATATTCTCTGAGGTTGAATAGCCATAATATCCCTCTTCTTTTGTCGGAAACGTCACTTCTTTTGGTTGCTCTTGCTGTTGGCTGAAATATAATAATTTGAGGGCAAGAAGGGTGGTGGTGGAAGGAAACGTAATCCGCACCCAACGAGTTTCCCAGCAAATATTTTCCCAAAAACAATCAAAAAGAGCTCTGGACATACTTCCACGGTCACCCAGTTTACTCATATCGTACACGAGTAGTATTGGGATTCAATGATAAAGGGTAAAACTATGGCACAAGCGAAGGATTATTTCGCTATCGCATCTTAAGGCCAAGTAACACTCAAAGGAAAACGATCAGTATTTTGATTTGTTTTCTGATGTTTTTATCAAATGTGGTTTTCAACATGTATACAAGAGAATGTTTGCCTCATAGCTACATCTAAGCGTCGACTGATAAAGACGGAGCTCTACGACTGGACGGTTTTACGACTAAATACGACGACTAAATCTGACAGTATGGCGAGGGAAAAGCCAACGCCTGAAAACTGATTTTTCTGTGAGGTAAAAGGGCCCTTTAAGCCAATAGCAATCAATCAAGGGCAACGTAAAGGTTCATTGACGAAATTCCAGAGCAATCTAATCATTGTGAGAGGCTGAAAAAGAACGGAGAAATCCTTACCGGGATTCCCAGTTTATCTCTCTCTCTCATCGGCTTAAACCCATTCTGAAACGAAATAAACCGTCGCATCATCACCTTATGACATTATGAAGGCATTCTTTATTGGAGGAGGCTAAAAAATTAACAATGGTATCATTTTCTACTTATTCAATTTTATATTAATAACGTCATTCAATTCTCGCCGAAGAAATTCCGTCTCAGCGGAATGAAATCGACGATGCCACTGATTTCTCAGAGGGGACGGTCAGGTTATTAAACAATAAATCGAAGTCATTTTATTACAATAAATGAGGTATTTCATTTTATGACTGTGCATTGTCACAATCATTCTTTATTTGAGAGTAAAATTCTAAAATCATGAGGATTTCAAGTTTCTTAAACGAGTTAGTGAAAAATTAAATTAGTGAATGTAGAGATATTTTTTTTCTTTTCTACACCGTATACATGAATTTTCGCGGTATGATCAGAATGGAGGATCAGCTGAGTGCCAATCGACCAAATATTTCGTTAGCGCTGCTTGGAGGATAAGGCAAAATCTTTTTTGGTTTTTCTCTTTCCAAAGTTGTATAGACTGCACCGGGATTTACTTCTGTCAGTAAAATAGGTAGAAAATTGACCGATACCATTGGATGACGATTACAGCTTCTGACCTCGTGTCGTGTCATTGTCCTAACGCGAAAGAAAATCACAATATCAAAAAAGCTTATTTAAAATAAAATCGATTTTGACTGACTGCTTGACTTACCCGAAGGGAAAGAACCGAGGGAAAATATCTCTTTCTCTAGCTATCTTGAAGTTATTGTTTTCATTCGGCACTATTTAAGAAATATATCTTAAATTTACTGACTTAGTGACTTGCCACTTGAATCCGAGAGTAGATTCAGGAACTGGTCTTGGAGGTGACAGATAAAAATTTAATAATACGATCGAGGAATTAGTTTGTGACTATGAAAGATTGATGGAAATTGATTTGAAAAAATATGCATCCAATGGAATACTATGGAAACAAATGGAGAATCCGTTGCAAGTGGACCAAATGATTTTCCTGTGAAGCTTCAATTTACTTACTTCCCTCTTTTCCTAAGACCATACATTGAAACCACTGAAAAGGCACTTCTTTAACGTTCCCTCCCCTAAAATTATGTTCGATTTGCTTTGAAAGAATGCT
>KZ308335.1:1024429-1123856 GCA_000376725.2 Ladona fulva | reverse complement strand
AAGTTTTAACAAAAACTTTTTTTTATTTTCATTTGAAATTCCCTGCAGATGAAGAAATATATCCCGAGATAAATCACATGTATAACGCGAAACATACGAAAAGCGTTACCCTCGAAACATGGCCGGGAATAGAATGTGAGTGATGCATCAGCCACAGCATGCACTTGATCAATTTTGAAACGTGGAAAAACTTATGGAAGCGTCCATCAGTAAACATCAAAAACCCTTGATAATGGAGGCAATGTCTCTGAAATGCGCACATGGATTTCCCCGGAAATCGGTAATCCGGAGTTTCATGTTTGTCTCTATACATGAGTTCCCATGCCGACATACGGCTTACGTGCACTAAAGATTTAAATCCTTGGTGCACGGTGATGCTAAAAGAAGTTTAATGCAGTGTAATATTGGAAATATCCAATAGTAGTGCTGTAATTGAGGTAATTAAAAATATTTACAACAAAACGTAACGGATAATAATAAGAAGAAATCATGCGGCGATACACCGATGATAAGATTGTTGAAGTTTGAGCAGAAACGGAACTAAATAACAATCGTATCAACAGACTCTGGCAAGACTTTGTGGTAGGAAAACGTCTTGTTTTCATTTTATCAGTAAGCCAACAATTGAAATGCTTATTACAGGCATGGCAGGCATTTTTTAATTGCTGGCTTTATACAGATGATGATAACAATATTAAAGATAATAATAACAATAATAATAATTACGATTTTATTAGGCGAATTACGGTCTTAAGAGAGATCATAATTATCCTATTTCACGTCAGGATGACAAACAACCATACTCTAATCGGGATTCGAACCCGGGATCGGTTTGATAGACTAACACGCTAACCACTAATTCACCGAGGCCGCCAATACATGTATGCATAATGTATATATGTACAACAATGCTACCTGACGTAGATCCTAACTGCAGATTACAAATTTTAATTACAATTAATTAATTAATGTCTCCTCGGGGAACCATACGCCTTATTCCGCTTAATATTAGAGTATCACGCGAGAAACCAATAGCTAACTTGCTGCACAGCACCATGCGGGGGCACATCCTTTGGGAAGCTTTGCCTTCAGGAACCAGAATAGACGGGCTGCAGACGTAGTAACCCTAAGGAGGAGAGGAAAAAGGGGTTTTTCCCTTAAAATCGAGAGTCGAAATCTAAGCCTCTTTCCCCATTGTCGGAAATGAGTATGGATTTCTCCTCACTAAGTTCCCGAAAGCAGAGAAAAAAATGTCTCCAGCGACAGCCTTCGACCCTCCGGAACTCAGCAGACGTAGAAAAGCCATTAACGGGGGAAATAGACATTAAGGAGTGAAAAGTCCCCTTAAAAGAGGGTTTCGGGACGCGTCTGGAAAGCGGGAAGAAGAGAGCAGTTGTAATAGGAAGTCGAGTGACTGATGACGCGGTCTCAACAGTTGAAGAGCGTTTTGCGGATTGAGTTATCGAATTCGAATGGGCCGTGGAAAGCAGTTGTCGGAATCTTCCGAAAACCTGCAAATACTCTCCAATGCAGAGAACAGAATTACCATGACATGTCATTAACCTATGGAAACGCTATTTGGTCGTTGTCATAGGAAACAGGATAGAAAAAACTTATCTTTCGCTCATGTGTTTACAGTTTTGAATATGACCGTGATAAAGCAAAAGTTACTGCGGTATAAGCGATGCTGAATAATGGCATCCTTATTGAATGCTTTGAAAATACCCAAGGATAGAAAGATGTGAAAAATAGCGGCATAACTGGGACTCGAACCCAGGTCTCCCTATATCCCGGACAGGTATTCTAACTACTAAACTACCATCCCGCACTCTGCTAACACTGCAGTTTAGAAGATACAGTATGTTCTGATAACTGGGGAAAGACAATGAAAGTTTTTGTTAGTTAGTGGAAAAAAATGTTTGGTGCAATGTGAAGTTCCCTTTACGTAACAGTGTATGGATAGAATATTTTTTTTACATTACCTTAGGAAAAAAAACCAATCCCCATCAGTATATAACACGAAATCCTTCTCAGAACTGAATCAAAGGACACACGTAATACCTCCTGCGGTCGCCTTTTAGATTCTGACGACTAAAACATGCGCGATAGACCTATACCCGCTTCTTAGTTGTTGAAATGGCAATCTGGATTCGTTAATTATAATTCAATGTTTGTGGTTATTATCAGGACTCATTCAGATGAAATACACAGATTTTTTACAAATAGAATTGTAATACAGTCGGATCACCGATTAAAAATAAAAGTTGAAAGAAACTTATTTTTGGCAACAACGCTATCAGAGGGACAAGTAATTGCGTAATAACCCTGCAAATGGCACTNTAAACTACTCCTCACTGTAACTATGGGAAATCCTGAAGTCAACAATGCGTCCGATTGCTAACAGAAACACAATTGTTGCTTACAATCACAATTGATTGTTGCAAAACTTCATTGTTAAGAAGCAAATGATGCCATAATCGAAAAAGTGTCCTATTTTTGCCTTAATTCGTAAACATAGAAATTCTGCGGGGGATTACTGCCGTCCAATTGAAGGTGGTAAATTCGCAGTTAATTAATTATCTTAATTACAGTTTTACCTATTATGTAGATAGCAAACCGCAATCCGCAGCACGCACGAGCACATCTCAAGCCTGACAATGATCCATGCTGCAACCGAGATTGATTGGAATCGGCCTATAAATAAGTCAATTACAGCGCCATTCCTAGAATGCCAATTCCCAGCTTGCGCGCATGCAAAAACAATCAGCGAGCTAACCGCGGGTCGTGAGGTCGTGTATGGGTGCTCTCTACCGATTGCGTACAACAAAGTATGCAGCTTGGTAAGTATGCGGACTAACCGCAATATTGTACAACCTACTTGTTTTCATTATTCTGATCATCCTTTAACGAGTTGAACTGCACGTTTTCCTCTCCAGCATCATCACATCAAGTGTGTTCTGCAGGAATATGCTTGGGTATGAGAACTGTAAACTGACCGCATCATGTGTTTTCTTTCAAAATCCCAGCTTCGGAGTAATAAATTAAAAAGCTATTTTCTCGCAAGAATCGGGGAAAGGATAATACTTTGCACTGATAGATGTGTACCTTAGAAATCGAAGGATAAAATAGATTACTCCCTATTGAAAGGCTGGATTCGAGTCCCAGTAAAGTCGATATTTTTCAATTCCGTTTCAAGAATTTTATATTCTTCCTGCAGATAAAGAGATATGTCACTTTAATTCTTTTTCTGCTTTGCACTGAAATTTGCTCTACTTCTCATTATCGTAGGATTACACTCTATATAGTAGTACATTAGCTGAATTGGGAGGGGGCTCTAGTACACAAGAGGATCTCCTCTACATTGGAGCCTTAATAAGACTACAAATAAATTCTCAACAACAAATTATTCGGCTTTAACGCTTCCAGAAAGAATTTCATATTTATTGAGTGAGTCAACATAATATTTTTATAGAATATTCTACATTATTTATGTCAGCGAATTGGTCCATGGTTCGATGCCTGAGTATGTGAAATATTCCTCCTTATGATATCTACAACTCGAATGCTATTTTGAGGTACTTCCCTATACGATTTCGCTTTGAAATATCAGGAATAGTTCATGGAGGAGCTTCTGAAGCGTAATTTAATTAGAATTCCTCCATAATAGTCCCTGGTTCGATGCTGGGACTGTTCAGATCTCTCCCTTGTAAATACAGGTTGCGAATTTGAACATTTTTTGCGGAACTTCTCAAAAAGATAACTCAGTACGTAGATAGGACTCGAGTCGATGTTTCATATTGTAGGTTTACCACTTCCCAATTGATACTTGGTTCGATGCCAGCGAATCGAGATTCCCTACATTAGGAACATACAGAAAGCTCGGAATTCACTTTGCTTCACTTTCGAATTCACTTACTTCATGAACTGAATGCTGCTTGAAACTCTAGGAGCATAAAGAAGACTATTGTTCCATTGGCTAATACGTAGAGTAATAATACTGATATGAATGGTCCTTGGTTCGACGCCACAATGGTTTAGTTTCCCAAAAATGTTCTTTGAGAGAAATTTTACCTGTCCATAAACCACGACACTATAATATACGAAATTAGAAGAAACATGTGAGCAAGTCAACAATATGGGTGTCAACAATAAGGTGGTCAAAATGCGAAGCTCAACAATATGGCGGCCAACAATAACCGTTCAACAACAATATGAGCAAATCGATAATTAGATGGTCAATATTATAGTGGTCAACAATAGGAAAATCATAATCCTAAAGCTTGCAGTAGACAAGAAACTTTTACTCGTATAGTGGAAAGTTGATTCATCATTCTTTGTAATTTATGGAGTACTACCAATTGTAATGCAAAACTTGCTTATTTATTCTTGCAGTGAAGCGATTCTGATTTCTATGGGATTTATATTTGCGTATTTTATGAAAAAACTGAATTTTTACTCCAGTAATTCCTAGTGGGGGCCTCGATCCGAACCTTGGACCAATAAGGGCTCCCGACAGCTTGAACCCGCCCCTGGTAGAGGGCTAGAACTGAAGTACTTTAATATCCTATTCCTCACTTGGCTTGGCTACTTTTAAAAATAATACTGAAACTCGCAAACTTTTGGTTCAGTGTCCCGCGACATTTTAATAAATACGTTAGTGTGCCATGAAAATCACTAGTTTCGGGGGCACAAATCTATTGGATGACTCTCGCGTCCCGTTTCGTCTTTTTATCCTCTTGAAGAAACGGAAGAAGAAGACGAAAAGTTCCTCCACTACATCCCGTTCTTCAAAACTCCCTCCACCTTTTCAGAATTATATTTTCACCGCTTTTCAGCCCCAATTTACGGGGCGGAGGGATAGTCACACGTGGGGCGATAAAGCAGCCCCTCCTCACGTCCTCTGGAGATTATCTCAGAGTGAGGGATGACCCCTTTCTGCCCCCATCCACTCCCCTTCAACACGCGCCTCCCTTAAATTTCCAGCGACAATAATTTTCTCGATCCGGAAATAGAATCGTGCGGTGGTCCATTCCACGAGTGTTTCACCGGTGGATTTGGAGACTCGACTCAAAACAAAGACTTTGCAGCTGATGCTTAAAAGCACAGGCGTGCCGAATCGTCTCGGAGGTTCTGAGAGTCCTTGCGCTGCTTGCCTCCCGCTCATGGTAAAAGAGGATTGAAAAGTACAGGGATCCTTCACTTTAAGAATTCGTCCATTCCAAACAGTAGTTCTCTGAGAAGGAAATCGTAATGTAAGCGATAAGTAAAACTTAAAATTGTGCGTTTAGAGTACCGACATTTGTGTAGGAGATTTTTCAAAGAAAGTATAACTAAAAAAACTCAGTCGTTTCTATCGTTTTTCGAATCGATTTGTTGCAAGCAGAAGTTCTTAAAGTGAGATATAGGCCCAATATGATAATGCATACCTAAAATGAACTTTAAATTAAATTAGAAAGAATGGTCGTACGAAATCGAGACTAGCGCCAAAAGAAGGGAAATTAAGTGAAAATTATTTTTTTGGCCGTAGAACACTGCTTGCGATTCGACATTGCGAGAATTTTGATAAAATAGACAACATATTTTGATATTCTGTGGTTGTAAACAACCGGTCCCCTTGACGACTAACTCCATTGTTGAATCCGACCTCGTGCATTTTAGTTCACTTTTATCGCTTGCAGGGTTTGTTTCTTTTGCAAAATTAAATAAGAAAGAATAGCCACATTAAACCGAGAAGAGCTCCAACAGAAGGGAAACTGAATAAAGATTCTCATGTTGGTCGTCAAATATTGCTTTCGATTCGAAATTGCGAGAACTTTGATAAAATAAACGAATTTTTTCTAAAATGTTGAAGATGTGAACAAGCTGTCCCCCTGGCGACTAATTCCATTATCGAATTCGAGCTCGTGTATTTTCCTACAAGAATACATTGAGAATTAAGGAGCATATAAAATATAAGGTAAGGTTAATGACACACTACTGGTATGTGAAGGGGGTTAAATTTTATGAGATTTTAGCATTTACAGTTGCGGACGATTTAACTTGTCCCGTTGAGCTAAATAATCGTAAGATATGAGATATAAGTTTATTTTTAGTACAAATAGGACTACTATATTTAATGCTATCTTTATTTCCCCCGTTGAGAATCAACGGGCACTTCAGGGGTAGCAATAACTTAAGCGACAATTTATGAGATAGTTTNGGAGTAACAATAGTCGAGCTGTTGTTGAAATATAGTTCATTGTTGTTGAAATATTGTTCATCCATCGTTTAAATATTGTTCATTCATTGTCGCTCAAATTGTTGACATTGGAGTTGGGCAATAATGAAGGATAACAATCAAGACCATTTAAGTTATATCGCCTCAGATAGACCACCTATTTGAATACACTGATGCTTATATATCTTGATAAATGGTATTTTTTCATCTGCCTTAACTGAAACAAAATTCTCATTCTCGCATATGGCTGCGATAGTACAAAAGCTACTGAGGAATGAGTGGTTTTACATGTCATCGAATACTGTGAAAAAAGTTATTCATAGGATCAATGGTCTGAACTTACATAAACTTCCGCTTATGGCATACCACTTCAGCGACGAAATCAAGAACAGACTACCTCACTCCTCATCTCGCCTAGTCGCCTCATTCCCTCTCCCAAACTTTTCACGGCTAACGTGGGAGAGGATTCACCAACCCTTCAGAGCGACGACATTACACAGGTTCTACTTTTTCGACTCTACTTAGTTTACATCAAGCTTTGCCGCCAAAAGAACGGCGCCTGAAAGCCCTCGCTTTGTTCTCCATCAATTAAAACAGTGGAACCTTTCATCTCGCAAGGCGAGAAAATTTTGGCTTCCCGACCGCAAATCTGCTTTATGTACCTCTCGACTCTCACTGTTAACACCTCTTGAGGAGGATGTCTTGAGTGGAGGAAGTGTCCTCTCCTCCCGCCACTCTCTGGGCACACGCACCCCCCCCTCTCCGGCACCTCCCGTCTAATTTACGAGGACCGAACCGAAACCGTATCCTATTTTCGCAAGATTTAAAGTTTCCTGAGTGCGTCTCCTTTGGAAGGCCCTTCCGCCATGTGCAAGAGGAAAGGGCAGCTTCTACTGGTAAGAGCTAAGGACCGAGTGTTCCCCCTTTCGATCGGAAGCAGATGATTTAAGAGATGAGCCCTTGGACATGGTACGTTTACGGTGTAGATTACAGGTGAGGAATTTATGAAGGATTTTATGAACCGCTTCCCGTTGATTTCCTGCTAATCAAGAAAATGTAGGAGCAAGAAGTGATACAGTACTACCAGAGAATTACCTCCTCACAATATGAGTAGGCAATTTGCTGCATTCACTTGTATTTACTGCTAGTTATTTATGTCTCACGTGGTTAGTAAAATTCCAAATATTGCCGAAAGCTAAGTTCCTGATTTACATAGTTCCTGATTTTGAATTTTGGGCTTCAATATCAAAACTACTGTAAATCTTATATTTTCAAAAGAGTTAATTTCAATCTTAGACAGTGGGTGCAGCGAGGGTGCGTCGAACGCTCTATTCCACACCGCTCTAGCTCCTCGCAGTGGTGAGAAAATCACATGTTTTAGACAGACGGACAAACAGACAGGTGGAGAGACAGATGGACAGATAGAAGGACAGACAGTCGGACAGACAGACAGACACTAACTGCAAAATAATATATACACACTGTCTGCAGAGAAGAGAATCGAATACCTCACATCTTGATGTATTTCTTTGTATTTTGGGAGTGGGAAGTCGAAGTGTTCAATTATTTGATAAATAATGTGAATTAATTTTGATTTCAAAGCCTTGCATTTACTTACGGACGTTGGATTCAGGTAATGATTATTCAGTGTTGAATCACTGATTAGGGGAATTTCACATAATTACCTAATATTATATTTTTCAGAAGTTCGTAATAACGTAATGCGTAAGGATGTTTCAACTCGAAGACCTATAATCCTCGTGTATTTATAAGGGATAATGCATGAGCTTGAACTCAACATTCGCCTTGGTCGCCAAGGGGATGGGTTGTTTATAAGTGTAAACTTTCACAAATTTTCCGTATATTTTATCAAAATTCTCGAAATTTCGGATCTATATCAATATTTAACGACTAAAATAAGAATCTGTAATCATTTTCCTTTCTTTTGACACTTGTTTCGATTATGTAGGACCATTATTTCTAACTTAATTTTGCAAAAGAAACATAGTCTGCAGGTCACGAAAACGGACTTAACGTACATTTCTTATGGAAACGTATTATGGGCTCCTGGGTTCGAACCCAACTCCCAGCCGCCGAGGGGCAGAGTGCACTGCGTAGAGTGCAGCGAGCTGCGTCGAACGCACTTTTCCACACCGCTCTAGCTCCTCACTGCGGTGAGAAAATCACGTTTTAGACAGACGGACAACAACTGCAAAATAATATACGTATTTAGACTGTCTGCAAAGAATAGAATCTAATACCTCTCATCTTAACGTGGTTCTTTGTTCTTTGGAAGTGGGAAAAATCCGTTAAATTACCTCAAAAACGCAGTTGTTAGCTATTCCACTCATATTCTTTAATTCCCACTGAAACAGACTAAATTTTAATTCACGACTGACGATTTTATTTCAGTTATTTAAAATATCAATATACAGGTACAATTGGTTTTTGTCTCATTCAATTAATTCCTAAATATTATTATATTCCTATTTGTTTATCAAAGAATTATTGCACAATGCGATTTTAGGAAAATAGAAAGAAAGTAAAAGTGGAAGAACCGTATTAGTACGTCAACAATATAGCTGTCAACAATGTGGTGTACTGTGCAGTATTCAGTCCTTGAGCCCGTTTGAACCCGAAACCTTCCACCAGTGGCTACCAAAAGCCTGAAGAGGGAATGAGGCTTACTAGGCGAGATGAGGAGTGAGAAAATTTGTCCGCGTTTTCCTCACCGAGCTACAGTACCTTGAGTGGAAAATTACACGTAAATGATCTTATGGAAACACTTTTCATACCATTCAAGGAGAGATCAAAATCGGTGCCATTATTCATCATCACTCATACCTCAGTAGCTTTCTTATTTTCACTGCCATGAACGAGACTAACAATTCGATTTATTCCTTTAAAGAAGTATTTCATCATGTAATATTATGTCAACAATGTAGCACTCAACAATATGGTGGTTAAAATGCGGGGATCAACAATATGATGGACAACAATAACTGTTCAACAACAATACGAACACGTCGATAATAAGGCGGTCGGTAATAAAGTGGTGAACAATTTGAAGCAGAATGCAATGGGGGGAAATGTACTAAAGAATTGATGAATTGACCTAATTGTTTATAGAAACAAAATGGTCGTTTTTGTGCATTTCCCGTTCGAAAAGTAGGAGAAATCGCCAAGTGTCGGAGAAAGATTTATTTCTTTAATATGAGACCGATATATCCCCAAATATGTTTCTCAGAAAATCGCTAACAGTTTGTAGAAACAAAATGGTCGTTAATTGAGCATTTCCCTCATTTACAATGTGATGAGACGAAAGTATATAAAGATACATTATTCTCGTATATGAAAATGGGTTAGGGAAAGATGATGCGTTCATCAAGAAATTGCAGGGGGAACCTCTTACGAGGTCATCTCTTAAATAAATATCTGAGAAAAAGTGAATAGAATAGAGGAAATGGAAGGATCTCGAAAGCAGGGTTTGAAAGCGCAGGAGTGGAAGCGTCGAAAGAGAGGACGGAACGAGGAACGAAGGATGAGATAGATAAAGGAAAGGGCTAACATGTAGCGTCCGCCCTACACGTCCGTTGTAATGGTTTCCGAAGGACAAGAGCGCCATCAATGGTAGAAACATCCCGGAGCTCTCCTTGTGTGGTCCAAGGCCTCCCTCAAAGTGTCCTCTCGATTCTTCACGATTATGACCACTAGGACTCCTTTAATTAATGATCGACCGCCTCCGACTCACAAGGTTCCCTTCTCCGCCTTATCTTCAACGCATCAGTTGTTCCGTATTACGCGACGGCTATCTGAGTTTCGATGTCTCCCCTTCATTATTATCGGGGAAAGCTCTCTCGAAGGACCACCGCGTTTAAAGCCCGCTCCTTTCAACAATCATTTCTTTCCCCGTTGTAATCATATTGTTGACCACTTTAATACTGACCACCTCATTGTCGCCGCTCTCATACTGTTGTCGAACGGTTATTGTTGTCCACCATATTGTTGATCCCCACATTTTTACCACCATATTGTTGAGAGCCTTATTGTTGGCTCACTCATATGGTTCTTCCACTTTACAAGGAAGTAAAGTAAGTTCTACAACTGCGTATTTTGAGGCACCGTTGACGTCAGAGCCGCGCCGTCCTATGGGTGTAAAGGGTGCATCGCACTCGCGCGACGGCATCTAAAGGGCGGCAACAGAAGCGTAGCAAACCATTACTATTATTATTATTACTACTGCATTTTTTGTAGTTACTTTTGTGATGCACACGACTTATCTAGAAAATATTAAGATAAGTGTAATTAAAGATTGGAAAACATATAAAGAATTAGGGATAACTCTAGACGAAAAAGGAATATTTGTTCAGTGGATTTAATCGAAGTTATTTAAGTTGCAATACGATTTTTATTAGAAACTTTTACATGTAGATGCGAAAAGTAGATTTCATACAAATCATATAATTTTAAATTATGCGCAATGCGATGATAATGTTGCCCCCTGCCCCACGCCGAAAGGCAGCTTGCAGGGTATTTTTGTAGATGTAGATTTACTATTCCGACTGCAGACTATATACTATGCCAGCATACGGGATATGCATAATTAATGTAACTGATGTAAGCTGGTGAACGATAAAACACTGGTATTTTAAGGTCCGGTAGCAGCGAATAGTCCTTCGACAAGTAGTCTCTTCGACAAGCTGTCTTTCGACTTGTTGTCTCATCGACGAATAGTTTTTCGACGAGTTGTCTCAGCGACGAATAGTCTTTCGACCAAATGTCTCAGCGACGAAAAGTCTAGCGACGGGTAGTCCCATCGACCGGCTATCCTTCGACCAACTGCCACTGAACCGTATTTCAAAGTCCTTCAAAATTAATTCTACCTGGAATCAGGAAACGTATGGTTTTCGTATTTAATTTTAAGGGGGCGCAAATTATGTTTGCACCCAAGCGACAGATAGGCCGGGCGCGACTCTTGTTGACGTACTCATGTTGTTCTTGCAAGTTTCGCCCGTCATTACCATGGTGAATTGTATCTGTGGTCCATACTTAGTCCCGGTAAAATAAAGTTTACTTAAAATAGACTTATATTAATGTTCGCCTTAGGGACCGATACTATAATATTTTGTTAAAGGGAAAGTGAAGATTGTGGTCAATATTTATTCTAATCCATCATGCTAGAGACTAACTATAATCTTCCCTTACAAACCATCGTAATACTAGGCTCTAAAGTGAAAATTAGTTGTGGCCAATTTTAAGAATACATTATAATACCAGACCTTTGAATTGATTTCATATTTATTTTTGAAATAGTTATGCCGATTGTATTTTAATTTGCAAAGCGTGCTGCTTCCTTATATTAATCCATATCAAACCTTTCATGGTACTTTTCAAGCACTCGTAACTTTTATTTTCATTGGCAACGATTCAGTATCCAACTTCGTTAAAATTGGCTGGAGATAATTTTCATGTCGAAATACGTACGTGTATTTGTAATGGCGTAATTCACATAAAATGCATTTTTGTAGGTCTTAGAAGAAGCTTTTCCTTTAAATTCAGAAAGTATATTGATTACTATCACTAACATAAACTTTATTAAGTTCTAATGAAATCATATTAATCACATAACAATTCAACAATAATCATATAACAATTCAATAATAGTCATTTAACAATTCGTTAATAATCATGCAACAATTCATTAATAATCATAATAATTCATTCTTGGCAGCGAGAACAACTAGCAATAATGATAGATTGTATTTGAAAGCTTTCACATCTCGGTATGGCTGAGTATTTAAGTAATTTTTTTTTCCACAATTGCCTGAGCTGTCGTGGCACCTTTATGACAATTGCTCCAGTTAATTTTATCTTTCTACAACCAACAATATCCTTAACAATGTCCATTTAACTCAACAATCAAGAAATATATTTAAAAATTGTAAGCATTATTTTTATCATCAACTTGCTTCGAATGCAAATTAAATTACTTGGTCCAAGATAACTTTTCCATGGAGACACAATTAAAGAGATTCAATACCGAAGGCCAGGGGTTAGTCATGAATCAGCTCAGTCAGATTTCATTTTCACCGGCCTCCTCTGTGAATCAGGAGAGAGGTCCGAAGGCAATATACCACACATGCCGCAACCGATGGGAGTCCCTTCCCTTCAATTTAATCCCGCGTATGCGATGCGAGTTATACCCGATGGCGATATGTCCCCTAGCGGTTAACCTCAGCCCTTGATGAAGAGAGACACCGGAGTTACCTTTTGATACAAGCTGTCCACTGGGGACTAATGAATGTTGGGACCGAATTCTTTCTGATGAAAATTATTAACCACGCTATCGATGATACGGGAATTCTGTATTACAACCACTGCAGTTGGAGGATGCCCATTTTTCTTCTGGCGAAATCATAAAAATTGAAAATTTAAATGCCTCAACTATTGCCTAGCAACGATCCACTCCATGATCAGTTCCGAAATTCAAGGTATTTTAATAAACGATGTCAAAAATAAAATTGAGGAGAAATCATTACGAAAACAAAACTTTACTTTTAGTTAAATGACCGGTTACGTAACATTTAGAACGGAATTAATTCTGTCAAAGCTGTTGTTTTTCTTAAAATTGAAAATTTATACCAAAGATCGTTAGCCCAAATATTGACGTAGAGATGGTAAAATATAAAATCAGCGATTTGAGTGAAAACCGATCTGACCCAATCCAATCCAGTAATATAAACATTATTAAACTATAGCGTATAAAGCAATTGGGTTGGTCGCTTGGGGTCACGGTCGTCATTTAATATCAAATCTTACTAGGTGCTGCCATCTCTACGTCGACTTTTGAACTAATGCCCTTTAGTACAGATCCCCAATATCAACTCCAGCTTTAATACTGGTATTAACAATTTGACTACAACTTGTCCTGTAAAACTGCCTAACTCACAAAATGACGAAGGATATTCACTTGCCTTCGATATAATCTTCTCTTTTGATCATAAAGTAACTCAAGTCCATGGAACTGTATCCCTATGTGGAATTTGGCGAAGATATTCACAACTTGAGATACGTGGTCAGTGCATTGAATCCCACACCACCTGAATTGGCTTTTCTAGACCGCTTGGGTTTGCTACCTAATTATTCAGGTAGCTTCCCATTTGATAAACCATACCTATCAGTTTTTATTTAAATCCGTAGTTTTCTTGATAAATAAATCCAACCAAAGTATGAAGTTATGAGTCTAAAATTAGCGTGTAAATTACAATGCTACGGATTATAAACGCTCCTCATATAATATAGCAACTCCGCAACAAATATAATAACGATAAATATAATATAAATATACATCGTGTTTTAGTGCTTTTTTGAATTAAAAAAATAAAACACTTTAACTTCGATTCACTATTTCATCATGAATCATTATAAACGCAAATAAACATGCCCTGGTAACCATGGAGACGTCCAAAGAAATCAAAGAATAATCTTTGGAGGTTCTGAGTGAAAATGGTTCAAACCGGCTAGAAATTTTATTTTAATAAATAAAATGATCGAATAATCTTTATGGGTGGGCCCCATTCGCGTTTTTATATTATTTATTTTTTTTCGTACTTTTTCAGGTTTGTTTACAAAATAATTAAAAGCTGCATTAAATGTGTTTTTTTTTAATTAGAAAGTTCTCCTTGACGTATCTAATTATATTTAATGAAGAGAATTAACTTAATATTTCGGCTGAAGGTATACCGTTTTTGGATCTGGAAGGAATTGGAGATTTTCCCTTGGATAGGTATGAACAGCCTAAATATATTGGGCCAGAGATATGTGGGTATCTGGTCCATTTTATCGAACAGCCCGGGGACTTTTTCCAAGTTGCCTGAAGATCCCTATTAGTCATAACTAAGTCTTTATTTTAAATCACATTATATAGCTCTTTCAAAATTATAAAACTGCAAGTATTCTTCGAATAGCTTAAAGCAAAGGGAAGCATTTTATTCCTAAATAGAAGCATGAAAATCTTGATAAAACAGGCTTAATACATAAAGTGTTTCATTAAATATTACGGTTATTTAAAAAGAATTATTTCTTTGAAAAATTATTCGTGCATTTTGAAAAATACATGCGCCCACGCCATCTGTAAGTTAGTGAAGAACGTATGTGGGATCTAGCTTGCTACCTATTGTCGCACATCTGAATTCTACATATGCACTCACACATAACATCTGAATCGTACGTACGAACGCGTAGCTTTCATAAAATTGATTTTCTTCTTAACCTTTCAGGAATGGTAAATTACTATGCACGGAAGAGCCGTGCAGCTATATCCCAACTGGGATAACTAACCGGTGTGAAAGTAGCAACATGACTGGGACTCGAACCCAGGTCTCTCCCCCTTTCCCGGCAGATGTTCTAACTACTGAATTACCATGCCGCATCTCTTCTGCTTGGGAATGCATTTGTGAGCAAAGCGAGTAGCCTCCACTTAGGGGCACACCCTACCGCTAGATGGTTCTCACGGAGACACACAACTCACAAAAGCTGTCTCATGAGATTAACCCCCCGAAGATATCACAAAGATTAGGGAAAGGGGGTTAGAATACATGTCCGGAAAGTGGGAGACCCGGGTTCGCGCCCCAGTCATGTCTCTATTTTTCACACCTGTTATTCCCTTCTGTTGCAACTAAATAAATCTGACCCTCCCTTTCAAATAAACGACCTCTTCTCGGGTACTGTATGTTTTGACACACGAACAGGATTGAGTTTGCGAGCTAAACCATCCGACTTCGCGTGATCCTTCATTAAAGCAATTCGTCCTGCAGAAGACTCTCTCTTGAAGAAGCGACATCGAGAAGAAATAGGGGAGAAACGTAAAGAAACAACGAGAAAGAATAAAGGATACGAAAAATAAAGGAATCCCTATGTGACGGTATTCCGCGGATGAAAATGAGAAAAAGCTCGATTGAAGAGGGGGGTAGGTGAGAGACAGATAGGGTCCCGACAAAGGGGATGGATTGCAGAAGAGGCATCGGACGGATATACTGCGAGAAAAAAGGAGCCCGCGGTAAAAAGACAGATTTAAAGGCAAGAGAATGGTGTGGAAGGATAGATTCTCATGGGGTCAAGAGGCTGAGATAGGAATAGACTGAGAAGTGACTTGCACACGAGAGAGGGAGCGAAAAGACAAGTCTGGAAATGCATGCGTGCGTGGCATAAGGATACGTTCACGAGGTAATTAGCTGCTCATACAAAAGATAACATGGTGAGACATGTCAATGGACCGAAAACATAACGCATGACGGTGAGTAAGAGTGGCGTTCAACTTGTGTTCCTACTTTTGTCCTTCGTAACAGGATGTAGGTATATGTTTCAATTCAGAATTGTAGCAAAAGGGGGCGGTTTTGGGGGTTCGACCCCACTCCCGTGAGAACAGAGCCAAAGTTACACGATAGGATTAGAGATCTCCTACGTAGGCGATACAAAAGCATGTTACAAATACAAATGTATGTACAAATATATGTTTAGAAATCTTATATTTTAGAGTGTGTCTGTATGGATGTTTGTCCGCCTAAAACTCGAGAACCAGAACTCGCACGCATTTCAAACTTTCGAGGTTCATAAATGTCTTCCTAGTTTAGAAAACGGGCTATTTTTTATTCACCTAACTGTCCCCGGTTCGACTCCAGATGTTTAAAATTGTTTCCATAAGAAATGCACGTAATCCTCAAATTCACCACTTGTAGGCTTCATTTCTTTTGAAAAGTTAAACTAGAAAAGATAGTCGTACGAAATCGAGACAAGTACGAAAAGGTCAATTGAATGCATTTTCTTATTATGGTCGTAGAATATCGTTTTCGATTGGAAATTGCGAGAATTTTCATAAAATACACGAACATTTTGCGATTTTTTTTGTTGTAAGCAAACCGTCCCCCTGACGACTAATTCCATAGTTGAATCCGAGAAATGCATTTTCCTGTTAGAGTACATAGCGAATAAGGCTATTCTTTCTGATTTAACTTTGCAAATGAAATAAACCCTGCAAGCGATAAAAGTGAACTTTGCACGCACGAAAAGAAAACGAGAAAACGGCGTCTTTACTAGGTTAATTGCAAGAGTGGTCTCATCAGACTAAAATTTGCCTTAATAAAGACATGGTTACCATTATCATAGTTCGCTGAACCTGAAGATGTCAACCCATTGACGAAACCGGTCGGATTAAATCGCGAAAGTTACCAAGTCCTTTTTTAAAGAGATTTTTGCTTATTCTCACCACAAATTTGAGGTTCATGGAATCAATCACATCGAAAACGGTACACCTGGAGCGTATTAGTGAGCCGCAGCACACCGATTGATACGATTCGCGCCGCAGGAATAAATCAAGAGAAAGTGGGACAGTAAAAGGAGAATAAACGCAAACGAAGTAGAAAGAATGAGAACCAAAAGAGAAATGAAACCCTTTCTACTCAAGGAAATAAAAAACACGGAGAATCACACAGGAAGAGGAAGGGACTTTCAACGAGTGAGGAATAAGAACAATTTGACGCCGAAAGGAAGGAAAACGCGGGAGAATTCGAGAGAAAATGAAAGAAAAGAGAGCTGCGAGGAGTGGGAGACGAGAATAAATTGTCTGTCCAGTATAGTGGGTCTATCCTATAACGCGTTTGTAGGGTCCACCGTGATGAACAACCATTACGGGAGATGGTGAGGGTGGCGTCGGCTGAATCCAATATCACGGGCGACATAGCTTTCTACCCCTCCTACCATCCCCACCACGTCGCATTCCACAGGCAAACTTCTCCCCCTGCAGCCAATATCCTTCCCTCCTCTTTAGGTCCCTTTTATGCTCACCATCCCTTTATCATTCTCTTCCTCTCATCCTCACCTTCGTCCCTTATCTCCCTTTCCGACAGTGGAGCGTTATCCCGTCTCTGTCCTTCAATCCAGGGCCTCTACCCGCTCGTTCCACGTACTAATTCTCAGCAAATTTCATTCCTTCTACCCCCTATGTTTTCAACCGGCGTGCGCGTCAACCGGCCGTGTTTTCTAGAACAGACGTGGATCATCCGCGAACTTTAGGTCACCTGTGGCCCTATAGGGTGTTCAACACGGCTTTCTGAAAAGAAAGCATGTATTCAAATAATTTCCCAAGAAGACCGATTTCAGAGTTTCGACCGCCTTTAAATGCGAGGTTGAAAGCCACCCCTGCCACACTTGCGCTCGTGCTTGTCAGGGGCTCATATTTTTCTTAATCAACCCCTGAACTTGTAACATAGCAACTATTTGTTCTTTAATCTTACTGTTAAGTTATTTACTTACTGTCCAATAAAATAACATTGTCCAATATTGTCCTGTGCTTGTAACATAGCAACTATTTGTTCTTTAATCTTACTGTTAAGTTATTTATTTACTGTCCAATAAAATAACATTGTCCAATATTGTCCTGTGCTTGTAACGTAGCAACTATTTAGTCTTTGATCTTCTGTTATGTCATTTATTTATTTATTGCCCAATAAAGCAATATTGTCCAACATTATCCTGAACTTGTAACATAGCAACTATTTAGTCTTTAATCTTACTATTAAGTTATTTATTGTCCAATACCACCGCAGTTTGACGTAAAGTCAGGTGGCGGCGTGATTTTGTGATTTGTCTGATTCATTGTCGTGCAAAACTAGCAAAACATATCTGTCGATGATAAATTTTAATTTTTCAACGAATAATTATGTCTAATTTGTCAAATTTTAGCTCATTTATGAGAAGCACAAGGAAAATGTCAAACTTTGTTACATAGGACCAATCATAGTTGGCAATTTATGGATTCTGTCTCTAGAATTGGCAACTTTTTTCTTCTTTAGCGCCCTTCCATTTGTTCTTGTTTTACCCTTCGTTTTCTTTCTTTTTCAACTCTATAGAGCATTATGTTCTGTTACGTAGTCCCTCCTCTGAATACTCTTAACATGACATGTTCGTCTCATTTCAAAATTGAAATAGTATTACACTTAATTGATAATATATTTGACATTCATATTATCATTTGATTTGTGTAATATCAGAACCCATGTCCTTTTTAATGATGAAAATGTAAGCTGACATTTAAATCACTTTTGCATTATTCTGAGTTTAGTGACTTTTTTAGCTACTTTTTTGGCTGCATCAAGTGGATTTCTAAAAAAACTTTTTGGCATCTCTGGAGTCAATGAGAATAACGACATCTCTCACCCCAAATGAATCGGAAACGTCGCTTTTTCCCGACCTTGGAAGGCATAAAACTCAGAAAAGATTAATGTAATCCTTCTTATGGGCCTTTGTCTGCAATTGCATGTTCTCAAGCCCTACACACTACCACTTGCAAGCAGTAAATAGGACAACTTTACCATAGAGGGTCACCGAGGGACGCCTTCGCTAATCGGATAAGTATTGAGTCCTTTGCTTATAAACAGTTCCTCATTTTCCGAATACATCCTCGTGTGATTGAATTTTCTGTGAGATTTCAATTGGAGAGAGAGAGGTTCACCATTCAAGCCAAAACAGTATAAGGCCGCCCCCCTTCTAGTGTGCGCCCTGAGAAGACCGCCTCACTTGCTTACCCATTGAAGTCGGCCCAGTTTCCCAATCTCGTTTAACACATCTCGTGAAAAACGAAACGGAAAATATTTTACTTAGCGGTCAAATTGGTTTTATTTGGAACAATTTGCTTTTAAAATAAGTGAACGCAGGCAATCCGGCGGATCTGAAATATCAGATCTGGCGAATATCAGAAATGCACTAAGTTTGTGTGCTGACTTTTAATTCCGAAAATTGGATCAATCGCAAATGTTCAAAGGTCCCCGACTCCGACTCGAAACGGCCTGCGTTTTACGCCAAAAGCAATTTGCAGTCTCTTCTTTGCAACGCTAAAGATCGTTTTAATACTTATGATAAACCTGGGGTATACAGACTAGACTGCAGTGATTGCAGTATGTCATATATTGGTCAAACAGGGAGATATATCTCCAAACGTGCACTTGAACACAAGACGGCGTTTGTAAATAAATCAGGAATTTCACATTTCGTCGATCATTTACTTGACATGATCCACTCTTCCTCTTTTTCTTCCATCATTCAACACTGTGGAGTAACAGGTATAAGGCTAACACACTCGAAAAACTACTTATTCACCTCCATAAATTTCATTCTTTTCAGCTTGCTAATGAGTTTTCAACACTCCTAACAGCCCTTCACCCACATTTATCCCCCCTTTCCAATACATTGATGGTTGTCAATGACTTTCTTTTCTTTGTTTTTCTCTCTCCCCATTTGTATGCATGTATACAACGTCTTGCTTCATGTTCCTGTTAGTTCTAATGATGGCATTAACTCATGTCAAAACCGGAAAATGTGTGCTTAAAAAATTTTGTGGATTTTGTACAAGCTTTGCCATTAAATACTGAAAGACATGTCAGCATTTGTGTGATCAGATACAAGTGCTTTGTGACCTTTATCAATGAGAAGATTCCACAAGGTAACCAATTGCACTAGGTGCACCTAAATCCACCTCAGAATAAAATGAATGTTTTTCAAATACTATGGTAAAATAATAAAGACACACAGAGAATTGATGGTACATAAAATTAAAGAAAACTGCACCAGAAGAAACTCGAACATGGATACAAGGTCCTGCTGATGGGCAGAAGACCTATAACGCTGGTGAAACAATTCCTGTTCTACAATCACATTCTGTCGTACTGATAACACCAGGATTATAACCGTCAAAATCAAAATTTGCAATCTGGGAATCATATGAACCTTACCTCAATGACTCCGATTCTCAGAGTTTAAAGCTGCAATCACTTCACTTCTTCGTCGCAACTCCGAATCCCTAAGAAAGAGAGAAAGATGCTAATTCAGTGAACGGAATTCTTCAAAATTATCTGTGTAATTTTGCATTCATATAATTACCTTGGAGCAATCCATGAAGGAAGAAATCTTCTTAAAGTGTTGAAGAGCTGTAATAAATTCCTGGCTCTTTGGAATAAAAGTGCCTATGTTAGTAATGAGTTAGTTTACATAGACATTGTCATTGCATGGTTAACATATGTTCACAGATTACAATACTGACATGACAAACTTTTCTGGTCTTTAAAATCCAACTTTAAATGAAGGTTCTACATATATAGAACATACAATTAGATTTAACTTCAACATAAGGAGACTGTGGTGGTTTAAATTTGTATGACTTCTACAGATTGCAATAATGACAGGGTGGTGAAACATATTTCTGATGAACTAAAGGAAGTAAATAAAGATAATAGTGTTTGGAATTGAAGTGCATGATTGAAGAAAAGCAAATAATGGTTAATACTTTGAAGATCCTGGAAGAGATGACAAAAGAGGCTATTGTCTGTTAAATAATCTCAAAATAGTACAAATAGAACAAAAGAGTTAATCTGAAGATTAAATAGAAAGAAAATTGTAAAACGAGGAATTGATACCTTTGAATGGATTGCAGAATTCTGCTATAAAACATGAACTGTAATAGAAGCAAAGAAGATAAGGTTCTAACTATGGAGATTTGATGCCAAGAAAGTGTGACGAAAGTATAATGGATTCAGTGAGTGAGTTCAGAGGAGTTTTGCAGTAACAACATAAAAAAACTGTGGAAAAAATCATCTTTCAGAGCTGCAAATGAGAATATACATAATGAAAATATGTGGGACAGTATGAAATGAAAATATGAGCATCTTAATAACATAAGACAACGTCAATTAGATTACTTATGGCAAAAATAGACTCTGAAATAAGATAAAAGACTGGAAACCTTATGCAGACATATATCAACAGTGACTATAAATTAGTGTGGATGAAAAACCAATAATGATTCATGAAACTTAATCAGTTGGTGAAAAAACAATATTCATGGAGAAATACTATGGAAACTGAGGCAAGGAAGGCATTTCAGAGGTAATTCAAGAAAAATTAAGAATATAGCAAGAAGGTAACTTTTGAAGGAAGATGGCAACATATGAGGAAGGGAATATTATAACCTTCCAAACAGGGTACATTGGAAAGGAAATATGAAGTAAGACATCATTTTTATGAACAATAGGGCAGTGTCAACACTATTCAAGATAAAAATGGTATAATCTTTAATGTAGATTCAGAGAAAACATACCAAAGGAAGGAATACCTGTAAATATACATATGATGGACAGTATACAAATGGCAGGAGAATTGAATAGGAGGATAATGTGAATGAAGATGAGGAAACAGACTATTCCGAGGGGTTAACTTGAAACTGCTGTAAAACACATGAAGGCAAAAAGAGTCCTGGAGTTGATGAAATATCTTCAGAAATAATCTGATGTTCTCCTGGCAAAGATGATGCATGAAGTTCTCTTGGGATGTCAGCTAGGTGACTGCTTCAAAGTTCATCAATGTTTTGACTCCTTCCTCTACTGCCATGTTCAGTATGAAGACTCCATCAATGAGTATTCAGAAGTCAAAGAAGAAGACAGTTTTCATATTTTTATATAAGATAAATAGTATAGATGAGAATACAGAAAGAACCGATTATCACTGAATCATGATATTATAATGGAATGTCAAGAGAGGGCTTTTGACAATGTCAACTGGAACAGAACGCTACAGGTTCTGAAAGACATTGGAGTAAATCACCATGACAAAAGATTGATTAATATCTTTATAAATAGCAAGCATAGGTGATCAAATGTGATTTAGGTAATGTAGATGCTAAGGTAAAAAGGAGCATATCCAGAAAATTGCTCATCAGCACAGATCCTCAATGCACACATTGAAAAGACAGCAAATGAAGCCAAGTCAAAGAAAACGGAGAAAGAATACAAGAGGAAATAGAGACGATGCAGGTTTTGCAGGAAATCAACAATTATTGCTGAAAAGGAAGTATTCTTGGCAAGAACTCTGTCCCCTACTAAAAAGAGCTTGAAGATAAACAATGTCAGAATAGCAAAAATAAAACAAAAGTGTTGATCTGAAGATTGATTAGGAAGAAACTTTCCCTGTTAAAGAAGGAATTGATACCTTTGAATGGATTGCAGTATTCTGCTGCATGGGTAGCAAGATGGACCAGTGATGGAAGTAATAACAGAGGGTAGAAAACCCCACAAGAAGAGAACATTCTTCCAAAATTAACAATTGCAGATAGTAAATTATGCTAGCTTGTGAACAAGCTCATAAAAACCTATAGATATATCCTTTGGCATTTCTATGAAACACGGACTGTCGTAGCAGTAAAGAAGAGAAGATTTGGGATTTGATGCCAAGAAAGTGTAATGAAAATATAATGGATTCAGTGAATAACTAAAGAAAAAACACAGAATCATGGAAACACTAATAAATGGAAGAGGTATTTGATTGGGCAAAAACAAATGCACATTGAGCACAGTTGCCTGAAAACAGAATCAAAAGAGATTAAGTCAGAAGACTAAGGTTTAATTACCATATGTAGATACTAAAGAATGCTTAAGGAAGGAATAATGAAGGAATAAGATGATTTACAGAGGCTATGATGGCCTAGAGATTAGTAACCAATTTAGCCACTCTGATTGATAATGGGTATAATGGGTTGGGTATGTTTTCTAATGCCAGAAGACTAAAACTGTGAAAATATTTTAATCAAACAATGAGACATTTGAATTAAATTTTCAACTATCCCTAGGTTTCCTAACTGAGCCCTACTGTTTGCCTAGCAGTGGAAATAAAAGTAACACTAATGTTAATCTTAAGAGGAACAGCCATCACCCATGTTGTCATTTCTCTTTGAAGAATTCGACATATTACAGTCTCCTATTTTTATAGGCAATAGCAGCCTCAGCAATGAAATAATGAAAATGATAGTTATTGACTCAAAGTAAAACATCACGTAATGACAAATATAGGTGACAGACTGTTCATTGTTAGTGAAAATGTTTGTTAGTCTGCAAAAGATGTCCTCTTACTTTTTGATGAGGCAAAACTTCATACTCCCTCGGGGGGTGCGCCATCTGCGAAGTGTAATCACTGACCTTATGATTAATTTATCCATCGGTGGATGATTCCTCCTCATCCAGTTCCTCTTGTGGTGCTTCTTCATGAAGACTGCTCCATGATTTGGGTCCAGAAGATTCTGTTGTTGGTGTTCAGAAGGACCATCCTAACATCATTCTGCAGAAAATTGATTGCAGCTCCTCCTAAACAAAGTCATTAAGAACAAAAGATCAACAATGAGCACCCATGATCAAGAACCAGCCTCTGAACTTTTCTTAAGTGGATGCAAATGATGATTGGTCCCCAACAATGTACAAATACCTTCAATTCCTTGAGTAAGTATTATGAATACTTTTTTGCACTGAGAATTTATTTAAGAACTTCAAAGTTTCTAAATAAAGCAATGGATAAAAATAATGTAAGGCATTTGATTCATTTGAAAGAAAACATGAAACCTAGATTTTACTTTTTTTATTTCATTTGGCAAAATTTAGTATGTTTTGGCAATGAATTCGGTAAATATTTCAATCATATCCTACTTCCCCTTAACTTAAATAACAAAATTCTATATTTGATTGATAGGCAATAGGAAAGTATTTCTATTCTTGCACCTTCTAGAATTTTTAAGGAAGTAATCAGAACAAGTAGGTAATAGTTAGTTTCCGTTTTATTTAAGGCACAGTTTTCGAAAGCCTCATTATCAATTCAGCTCTCTCATGGTGACATTTAGTCTTATAGTGGAAACTTAATTCCTTGGATGCCTAATTGAGCCACAAGAATTCTGATGCAAGTAATTCAGAGATCTCAAATTCATGTCAAAATAATTAACTACAAGAAAAAGTAGATATACTAATAATGTCTACTAATATGATTTATTAACTATGATACATATGTAAATATGCTAATAACCTGTAGATGTAGTGAGGACCATTCAAGTCACTTCAACACTTTAAAAGTAACATTAAATTTGTTGTACAATTTTGCTATATTCATCCACTCAAAGTAAAGCATTCCAGAAAAAACTCATCTTCCATTTTCATCTGCAGGGATTGACTACCTTCATAATAACAAAGCCCTAGAATGAGAAAAAAATAAATACAAATTCATAGAGAAAAGATGAAATGTAAAAGTAAAAATTTTGTAAAATACATTGTAGCAGCCATTAAAATTTACTTAATTACTGACTTAATTATATTAACCATTGATTTAAAATTATTAGTAAATTCAACAGCAATATAAAGTCTGTTTCACCTGATAACAAACTAATTTATTTGCTAGATAAAGCCCTAAAAATGTATCATATCATTATTTTTCTATAATTATTTCTAAAATTAAAATTATTTTAATTTATTATTATTCTTATATTAGCTAATATAAGAAGTAATTAGGTACATTTTTATTATTATATTGTAGTAACCAATCTTCCTTAAGATTTGTCCACTTCTAGGCAAGTTCTTGTCCCCTATATTTAATGACTTATGCCATTTTTCTGTTGCCAGTTTTTCTCAATCAACCCAAAATGGTTAACTTAGCTTTTTATTCCTTACCTAATATTATTTTCATCCTTGTTTAAATTATAAAACTTTAGTTATTCTGATAATAATTCTCAATCAAAAAAATCACTTTCTACAATATCAAGAGAAATGAAAAAATCAATTGCAAACCTTTTTCAAATATGCAAACAAAAGTTTTGTTGTTGGCAAGTAATACTGACTGTTTAATCTTCAATTTTCACCCTTTTATCTATCTCTTCCTATGCTTGCTTCACCATTTCCTTTGCTTTGAGGACAAAAAGTTCGGCTGGTAGAAGACCTCTTACTCCTCTATCTGTTGTAGCCCTTTATGAGGGCTATAAAGGTGGAAGCAAAATCTATTCTTCAATGATAGATCAATTCCTTATTTTTACTTGCACTCTTTTTAATTACACTAATCTTTCACTCACTTTGTCATGAACATTTTTCTTGTTTCTTTAATTTCTTTTTGAAGAAACCTCCATCCTCTTTCTTACACCACTCAATATTTTACCAATACCCTTATTCTTAATGTTGGAAACCCATGAACTTTCAATGTTACCTTCCCTTTCCTAAGCATTTTCATCAGAGTGCATGTCCTTATCTTTGCTACAATAGTGATTTCCTTTTCCTCTTTTCATGATATTTTCACTTCAAGTATTAAAATTATTTTAACCGTAATAAACCATAACCATATTTCAAATTCTTCTTCTCACTGCAATTCTTTTCATAGTTTCCATACATCATCTACATATATCACTAAATCACGAAGGGTTATCAATCCATAGATTGGTTTTTGCTGCAATCCAAGGAATCATATCACCAGCCAATCAATTTATTCCTTCATAACTCTTAACACCACCTCCCTCTTCTATTTAAATTTCGGACTCCCTGTATTATTACATACTTCCACTATCCCTTCCAAAACTATCCAAAGGAGTCTACTGTAGTGTCTGTCACACAAGGTTAACTCTTCTTTTAATCAATGACTTTCATGGATTTCTCTCTTCATATGATATTCAAAGAAATTCCTCATTGCTTACTCAGAGGGTTCAGTTTATTTTCATTGATATTCTGCTGCGGCATATCTGCATAGTTTTTACTCTTCTTTTTTCTGCTGCTGTTACAGCCCGTGTTTAACAGCTACAGTAAAGGAAACTTACTTCAGACAGAATTTTTTATAAATACATATCCCAATATTCAAGCTTGTATAACTTTCTATCGGCAAAATTTTTTCTGGTAGAATACTCCCCTCCTTCAAGATACTATATAAACTATTCTCTCTTACTACTTCCATTGTCATTTTCTAGCAACCCCACTAACAGAATTCTTCAGTCCATTCAAGTGTATCAGTTTCTAATTTTACTAGAAAATTTTCTATGTAAACCTACTACCATCTTCCTGTTTTTCCTCCAATGCCCTTTGGAATTTAATTGTTAATCTTCCAGTTTTTCTGCTGGTCAATGATATGTTATCAACTATTCCAGTTTAAGGAATTTTATAACCAAATTCCTGAACCCTTCATTTCATTTCATCAATGAAAATATTATTTTACAATCAATAATTCACTGTGAATTTAGCTGCTATTGAAGGCATTTAAGATGTACCTCTTTTCTAGCATTATGGCTAAGAAATAATCCCCAGGTCTTATATGTAAAGGTTAGGACTTCTTTAATGTTTTGCTCACATTTTGTGCTATGGAGATGTCAAACAACCTTGGTCAATTGGAGTATGCGATCATAAAATATGTAATTTGAAAATGAAGCTTAAAAATTGAATGGAGTTATAACTTCAGTTTTAACAGTACAGTTGCAAACGTTTTTGAGTTTTTCCAACTGAAATTCAGATGCAGCTTGTATGGTAGCAGCTGAATTCATAGTAAACTATTGTCCTAAATTTTAAATGCTAATAGTGAAAGAAAATGGGTAAGATCTTTAAAAAAATCAGAAACATCCAATGATATACCATGAGATTATTTCACTATGCTATAGAACATGCATTATCCTTTGTCAGCAATGTATACTACTTCATTTTTACTCCTTTATTCCCATTCCTGTAATCTATTGATTTCATTTAATCCCTACTTCTAATAGTTATTTTTTAGATATAGTTTCCTTTGCCTTTTCACTCTTATCACTTATGGATATCACTTATACTGCTTACAGGGTACTATGAGAGAAGCCTAAGGCTTCTCTCATAGTACCCTGTAAGCAGTTACTGCAAAAGTATTTCATTGCTAAGCAAGAAGTGGATAAAAATAACTGTAGAAAATACAGATCTTCTTAAGGCTCAATCATGACAGAAAAATATATATATAAAGATAAAAAGGCATAGTAAATTGTTGATCATCATTACATAATACCAAATATTTTGCTAGGTCACACACACAGCATCCATAAAAACATTTAGAATACTGTTTAAAATGCTATTGTGTATCATACAGTTGAAATTGAATTCAGTTGTTGCTGAGAAGCCTTTAAGAAGTCTCACAGAATCTTTACTACCTTGTTCTTTTATCTGTAGAAAGAGAAATTTTCAGGATGCTTTTCATTCATTTTCAAGATTTTTTTTTTAATTCCATTTAAACAGCTCTTGAATTGTTTTAGAAACATAAATTAATGAGTATTATCTATGCAATTATTACTCAAATGAAGGTGAGTTATCTTGTAGCATGTGTTATGTAGTAAAAATATATCATTTTATGGACGAATCTCTGTTTAATTGTATGAAGCCCTCATATTTAATAATGGAATCCTTTGCTTTGTTTTTATATCTTTTTGTTAACAAAGAAAATATCAACTACACTCCACAAATCAGCTGAGTTCCACATTTCCATTTTAATATTAGCAGTTGATATGGATGAAAATAAAGTATATCACATATTTCCTTATCATCTTTCTTTTTTAGATAATGATTAATTCATACCTGTGTAATTAATGAGCAAAGTAATAACAAATAAACTTCATGATGTCACTTAGTAACATAATGCAAGTGAGAGTATTAGAGGCACCAAAAATGCATGGTCCATGCAGAAAATCAATTCCACATTAACATCCATGTAAGTAGTAATATGCAACAGAATGAATTACGAGAAAAGAGATTAGAAAAAATTAATATTTACTGAAGATATCTGTATACCAGTGCTTGTTCTCCAAATAGTGTATGCATATTTATAAGGCTGACAACAATTAATCAATTTCTTGGATTAGAATATTTTTAGGGTACCAAATGGAGTGTTAACAGTAATTGCAGTAAGACTCCTTCAGTTGAGTGTCCACATAATGGCTGAAACATCAACAAGGACAAAATAATCACTTAGACGATTTTTCAGAATTTAAATGATATTCCATCCAATAAGGGCAATTTGAGAGGTTATGAAAATACCACAAGATTCAATTTCTAATACAAAAACATAAATAAAAACAGAACACATTTTAAAAGAAAGATATTAATTTCCATCAAGGATTGATGAAGCTTACTATGATTTATTTGGATTGAGGGAATAGTTACTTTTTTTCCTAACTCCATCTTTTGGAGCTAAATTTGGGTAAATAAATTGCTCCAGCTTGTTTTAAGTTCAACTTTGATTGAAAAACTGTATGAAGGATTTACACAATAGAGCTAGTAATAGAATAACTAAAGGTATGGAGAATTATGCTTGCTCTAAAAATCCTTCTTGCAAAGAAAATACCCCAGTTAACGTTTAATCTTGAAGAATATCAATACCTTTCTTACAATTTATCTGACTGAAAGATCAATTTTCCTTGGGCTAAAGAAAACACTTCAAAGAAAGGTTACAAAAATCTGAACAACATCACAATTAGCATTTGTTTCATGGTAAATTTTCTTGACAACATAGATTCAAAATATTGAGTTCCAGCATCACAATTGGTTTGCAAAGATAAATACTGAATTTCAGCCTCAAGGGTTTTGGCTCTTGATAGTGGAAACTTGTAACTCTTTTAATAGATGTGTTTTGGACTCACTCATTGTTTGTTATTCACATTTTTATGATTCCAAATCAAGCCTTACATATATCAAATGAAAAACAGTTGATAATATTACCAAAATGTTTATGATTGATTCCCAGTCAATAGATTTATTTTCAAAACTCATTTTTTCTGAGGTTAAATCCTTGTTATTTTAAGAGTGAAAGAAAAAAATTGCCTGCAGTTCATCGAAATAAATCAAATTCTTCCAAACTGACTGAATATTAATAGTGATACAGCAAAAATAGCCTATAAGTAAGTACCTTTATGAAAAAAATTCACTTTCTGTAAATGAATATTTCCCATGTTGCTGTTCTTTCACCTTTTCTAACCTCATACAAAATTTCTCTCAATACATCCTTCACATAACAAAAATAAAAATTCCTTGCAGGAATATCCAAACTGTTTATAGCTTTATAAATTAGATTGCTCTACAAGTTAAAGAAATTACTCAATCAAAGAAACTTTCTTGCTGAGAGAGTGTAAACAAATTGTCCCATTGAATTTGTGACTCAACTGAAAATTAATAAAAACTAATATTTATAACACATTTTTGGCAGAGCAATCAAGGTAGTCTCTTTTTGAATCAATACAGCAACAAGAAACAACAGGAAAAACTATTTGAAAGGCAACATCCACAAGTGGTACCCAACAAATCACCTGTCAATTTATGGCAGGGAGAATACCATATTGGAGGTAAGAACTGGAAGTCCCTAAACATATTCACTGCCTCTGCATTTTGGTGATATTACCCTAGGGTCTAGAATATCAATCAAATGGGAAACCCATGGAGCTACAACATACATGTGTGTGGACAGCATGCCAGGCAAGTCAGACTTGATGCATATGTCAGCAGCAGCAAAAATAATACAAAACTATAATGCAACCTTTTATATCTACTTATCTATACAAAATCTTTGCTTTTCATTGCCACATTCTGTTTTGAATGCAGCAGAAAGACAGATAGGGGCAAATCAAGAGAAAACGCTGGATTCATCCTTTAAATCGTGTTTACATCAAGGGCTGTTTCATTATTTTATAATAGTGAGCAAGAACTTTTGTCATAGAACAGGTTTTTTGCAATTGATTTTGTGCCAAGATATTTCTGCAAGATGCATTGAGCTTTTTACTACATCTCAAGGAAACACTACAAAAAAGTGGGTTAAGAGGATATTCTCAAAATTTCACACATTTTCTTCATTGCCAGTTGTCCTTGCTGTACCTGGTGTTGGATTTTTTTCAATACTCTTCCTGCCATTATGAAATGTTGCATATTAAACTATATAAGAATGTAATCACTGCATAAAATTTATCTACCATTAAAATGCTCCAAGCTCCAGTGCTTGAAATTTGATATCACTTTCTGACCAATTGGCTACTTGGGAAACTATGCAGAGCATCAAGTACCAAAACTCACTAATATACAATACAATACAAAATTCTCTAATGCTAATTTCTTCATATTGTAGGGAGCAAAGATGAATTTTAGCCCTGTTAAATCTAAATCTCTTCTTCCCTTCCATTCTCGTCTCTCTCAGAGTCTTATGTTCCATTGCTTATTATAATTTGCTTATATTAATTTGTTGCTTAAAATCATGTGTAATTTGTCACAGCAATTGATTGCATTTTCTTCCAATTGAATTACTAAGATACAAAGCAACTTAAACCAAAATGCATCTAATGTCCTTGTATGTACTTCAAAATATAATTTTATTAATAAAAAAACTGATGTTTAAACTTAAGAAGCTAACATTATCCCTTTAATGGAGTAAATAATCATAAATATTCTATAGAAAATGTTGAATTTTAAAAAGTATTTCTAGCAGAACTTCAGACCTGGGTATTCTAAACAAATACTTATGTATAGGATGCATTTTTTCACAAAATAATAAAGTTAAAAACAGAGTGCATCTGACGTGAGTTTTATGGTATCAATTAGGACTGATCGAGAACAGTCCCCAAACCACTGATGCGTTTTATACCTTTAGAAAATACAGTACTTGACAACTCAGGTGGCACATAACCAAAGTATTTAGGATTCCTTAGTTACTACATACACTTTCAATCTAGTAATCTGACTCAGTCAAAGTTTTAATCAATTTTACAGTTACACTTTGCTCCATCATAGCATTTTCACAAGATGGCAAAACATACTGTTGAATGACAAATACTCATGATCTACAATCCCTAGTACCAATAAATTTTTACTGAAAGAAGTCTAACTATAACCCAATTCAGACATGATATTCAGAAGAAAAATAAGGAACCTTTCAATGGGACAAACTATGTGAATAGTGAATTTCCAATTATACCAAAATCCTTCATCCACAGAGTCCAAGAATGCTTAAAATGAGATGCAGTGCTAAAAATAATGTATCAGGAATAACAGAAAGAAAATAACTTAAAACAGAATAAAGAAATTCTTCATATTTAATTTGATATGTAACAAAAGACAATAGCATCCAAAGATTTACATGAAAATAAAAATATTTCATAAATGTAAGCCATAAAAACTTTTATGTTTTTGTGGCATGATTGATTTTATCATAACAATGAAAATCAAATCATCCCATTGCTTGATATTCAGTACACAAATCACTCATTCCAGCCTAATCAAAAAGAAATGATAAATTCTACTGTTTGAAATCGACACCTTCCTTTGTCATGAAATACACTTTCACAGATTTGGCAAAAGTCTATGCTTGCAAAGTCTATGTCCTAAAAGTCATTTTCTAGGGAGACATTCTTATATTCCAAGCTATCATTTCTTTACTATTACTATGGTGAAATCCACCACAAAAGTGACTTTAGCAGTGTTAGGTTGACAGTGCTAAAGATTAAAGCATTTTCAAAGTTCCTCTCCAAGAGATAGACTTACTAAAATGTACTAGTAAGTCTACCATATGAGATCATGGATTCATTGATATATAAAATGGATAAATTTACTATGAACCCAAGTAGTTTTATATGAGAAGATACTGACCAAAAATTTGTTTCTTAGTTCCCAAAATTTATTACCAAAGAGGAATGCTTGAAGGAAGATTGAGTTAAAAATTATGTATGCATAATTTTTTAATTATATTATACACTTAAAATGTAGCATAAAAATGCAACAACTCTCGTTTAAAACCAGTGATTGCTAGTGAATGTTGACTTTACTTACTTCGAATTTCCTTTCTCTTTCGATTGAGAGCTCATATGAAATGTTCTTAAAAAAGTATGTAAGTTTTCATCAATTCTTCAAATAATTTAGATCTATTTTGCCAATCAGATATCATAGCCTCTCATCAAGAGCTTCATTTGTGTAGGAAAAACCCTCCTCCACTGATTTCCCCTTGTCCCTTTCTCCATCTTTTCTTTCTCCAGGTATATCTTCAACTTCTGCCCAGGGTTGAAGCTCACCTGATGCAAAAAGTCCATAAAATATTGCTCCAAAGAGGTAAATTGCACTTGCTATATAAAATACTGTTCTCCATTCCTTGGCAGTCTAGATGAAAGAAATAACACAGATTAAACCTAAGCAGTTGAATCGAAAAATTCGAAATTTTTCCATTGAAAAGCATCATTAGAGAATGTTTATGGTACTGTGATGAAAATTCAGCATGAAACAAAACTAATTACAGGCAGGAGGAATATTTGATGATTGGTATTCCACTTAATTGACGATAAGAGATAGATTAGAAACCAATTTGATAAAATATTTTACAAATGGAAGACAAAAATATGAAATAACTCTTTCGGAAGATAGATTGAATTTCAACTCTGGACAATAAAATGATTTACCTGAAATTGGAATTGAGGTAGCAACTACGGAAATTCAAGAAATCTGATTGTTTTAAATATACCGTAATTTCTGTTTTACTTAGGTTATTTTTCTTCAACATAACCAAAATAGTACTCTGTTATTGTAAACATCGAGAAGTGATCAAAATATAGGCGTATTTACTTGATTTGCAAGAGCGAAAACGGTATTTGGAAAAACTCAAACATGGCGGTCAAAAACAAGAGAATGTCGAGATTTAAAAAATGTGCGCCAGAGAGAGAACCGCTTGACGGCTTTTCCTTCAACTTCTAAACATTAACTGTAATGTTATTTCGCTATTTTTCAGTAAAACTAAATGTTTTTAGAATGTTACCCTTACTGTCTTTTGAATTGAAGATGTAAATAGACTAAATGGATCACTTTAATTTTCGAGGAAAGATCGAATTATTGTTTCCACATGTGATTGCTGCTTTCTGAATGAAAAAGTAATAATTTAATAATATCCATCTGATTGATGGTGTGTAACTTCCTAGAGATTGAAATTTTAGTAGGACGACGGGGTTATTTTTTCGAAAGAAATATCATGACGTATTTGTTTGTTAATTCCATTTTGTTAATATTTGCTATTAATCACAACATTTAAATCATTCCATTTTATCGTTTCCATTAATTTGGAAAGGGGACGATTGATTGGAAATTACTAATTAAAGCAATTTTATGTTATATTCCAAAGGAAAGAAGACATTCGTAGATATTATCATACCAAAGCAACTTGTTGCAGTAAGTATACCATTGATAACGCTCCACTAATGTAATTAATCATTATTCATGTGTATAAAAGAATGACTGAGAATCTGACTGATGAAATGTGAAGAAAGGATTCTCAGATGGTAAATTTACTCTTTCGGTAAGGAGAGAACAGCAATTGATTTAAATTATTTTAACATAAATTTGAGAAACTTATTATTACCTTATTTTGAACTATATATCCTGTAATTGAAGGACTTATGATGCCAGGTAGTGTAGCAATGGTATTAGACAGGCCCATTAAAACACTTGCATGCTGAGGTGCTATGTCAAGATGGTTTACACTATTGAAAATGAGAAATTTGTGTAAGATTCAATAGTTATCAAAGGAATAACATTCAATAGTTATCTTTCCTATCCTAATTCCATCATGTGCTAAACTTCCATACTATGACTGCTTGGTATTTTTCACAAATTTTGCACATTAAAGTTGAAATGGATTTGAAAACTTTTTTGTGATAAGCATAGATTTATGAATATCATACCTTCATTTATTATTAAACAGTTAATGCTAATATCTATGAAATTCTTTGAACTCAATAGGATTTATAAATGGCATTATATTTCTAAGGTCATTTTACAGAAGTTGGAAAACTGACTGAAAATATTCTTGAGGATTACAACAAGATTGTTTGCCATTAAATTATTCCTAGTGTTTTAAATTTATATAGCAGGCATAGGAGAATAAATAACCATTAATTTGTAAGCTAATATCATCCACTAATACATTATGAAAGAATACAAGAGATGCAGGCTGAAATAATTCCAATATATAAACTTAATTGTATTAGGAATTTTCACACTCAAGTTCTTCATGATGTCTTCAGCAAAAAATTTCACTCTAAATGTATTTATTACATAAGCTCTTTCATAAGTTTATATCATATGTTCATTGGCAATCATGGTCTGCGGATCACTAGTTGGTAACCTCTGCTCTCTAGCAAAGGTTAATTTATGTCCCTAAATATGATAGTCCAGAAAGAGAGCAGCTGTTTGCAGATCCTTTCATCTGCCTGTGTCTATGATTGATATGGGATATTATCCATAACCTAACTAGAGCTGAAAATGTACAATACCAAACTGATGGGGTAGTAAAAAATCCCTATGAGTTAATGTAGATTCAAGGCTTACCTGAAACCTGACCATGCAAATCCTCCAAGACCTACTGCAAGAGTTAAGCATCCTACAGCACCACCAGCTGATGGCATATGAGCAGCCATCAGCATGAATATAGTTTGACTTATAAAAGCACCACAGTTGAACATCTTACGTACTCCTGTTGTCGATAGAAGTTTGGCAGTCAGACTGCCTTTTTCTGCATCCTTAGACAGTATTCTTAAATAATCAGCCAAATATCCAGCCAACTGAAGGATAATAGACATAGCTAGATATGGTAAAGCCGACAAAAACCCAGCTTTGGCAAGATCAAACTCCAAAGTGTCTGAAAAGAGATTCGTTCAGTTTGAGAATCTTCATTGTTGGTATGAGGTGTAAGATTCTTTCCCAAAGAAAGTAGTTCCAATAATGTCCTATCTATGCTTAATAATATTCTATGAAACTACATTTAGACAAAATTTTAGTGAACCCATTAAAAGATACACTAATTAGAGTCAACTTATTGTGATATCAGTGTATGAATGTCATATACCATACTATCTCAAGATTTCATTTACAAAGTATTTGCTATAATCTCATTACAGTACCTTTCATGAAAGTTGGAAGCTGAGTGAGAAGTGTATAAAAACCCCAATTTTCACTGAAATGGGCCACAATTATTGCCCACACCGGAAGGGAAGTCAAGAATTTTCCCCATGGATGATGCTGAAATAGATTGCAGGTAATTTTCATGAAATATGATCGAATAAATTATTATTATTATGTTGAAACTAATTGAGAGGTTACTCACCAATTCTGAAGTAGATCTTGGTCCCAATGATTGCTGTATATATTCCAGCTCTTGCTTAGATATGTGAGGGTCTAAATCAGGTCCTTCATAGACCACTAGCCACCATACAGCAAACCATATTAAACCAACAGCACCTATTATTATGAGTTAAAATATGATAATAAATTAGAATACATTAATAGAATCTCTTGAAGAGTCTGTTTCTTAAATTAAATGCATTGCTTGCTGAAGGGAAAATCCTTTAAAAAATTATTACTGTACAAGAAACTCAGGAAAAAATTCTTCTAGCATATCTCTCATTTTTCTAACAATAAGTGGAAATATAAAAGGAAAATGAATTAATTTTCTAAGAAATGCTGCACTCCACTTAAATATTAAGATAATATTTAGTTATTAACAAAATTGGAAGATAATCATGGCAATTTGAGGATATTTTCAAAACTTAAAATATCTAGGGTTTGGTCATTAATGTATGAATATTCCTGAATGAATTTATTAATCGAACAAATTAGCATTTATCTTTGGTTTTAATTTTCATTTAATATAAATATAGAATTCATAAGATCAAGCAAGCACCATAAGAACAGAAGTTGAATAAAACCTCTTATTTTAGTTCTGGAATATTGTTTTTGATTTGAAACTGCAAGAATTTTAATAAAATACATGAAAAATTGTTGTTATAAGCGACCCATCTCCTTTAAAAACAGTGAAATAGTTGAAGACCAGCTAATCCATTTTCCATTGAGAATACTTTGGATTTTAGGCTAATATGGAAGTAAAAGCAAGCATTAATGATTAACTGTTTGAAGAGGAGGCAATTTTTTGAGATTTTTATCATTTGTATTTAAAATGACAAATTTCTGGTCAAACTCAGAACCCTGTGTTTCTCAACCAACCAACCTAATTCTGCCAATAGAAAGTAGGGCAATTATACATTTTGCAAAAGAGTTATTTATAAGTGCATGGATGGTAAATAGAAAACTTTTGGGCAGCTAGTGGGCTAGTTATATGTTAACGGGTCATGTAACCAAAGAAAAATAATGCCCTTGATGAATTTTAGAGCTGCATGCTCTCTGTTTTGAATTCCTATCTCTGGGACAGCCTTGAACAAACCAGAAAGGATTAATATGTGGTTTATGCTTCAAAATTAAAGTACGTAGAGCATGAATGCACCTGCATTTTGATTCAGAGAGATTACTTTCTTTCATCAATTGGTAGATAACATTTTTCACTCACCAAAAACATAGAAGATTGATTCCCATCCAAAAGCATTTGCAAGTATGGATGATAAAGGCAAAGATATAACAGTGCCAAAGTAGCTTCCTGAGAATGCAATGGTTGCTAACCTACTTCTCTCCAAAGGTGGAGCCCACCTGGACCAAACTGCATGGATTGCAGGATATGTTACTCCCTACAAGATAAATTTTCACTTATTAATGAAATGAATCCAAATCAGGAATATGTTCTTCAAAAGTTAAATCATTAGGTTACTTTCAATCAGTTTTAACTAAAAAAATTAATATTGTTCATGGTTTTTGTTTTGAAAAAGCATTGATATTTTTCATATGTTGAAACAAAATTTATGCATAAAATTTTTGTGATGGAGGTCAGCTTTTTAATGTAAGCAGATGTGATTGAAAGAATTATCAAGCATTTTCCCTGTTAAACTTTCTTGATACTGGTTTCATTAAAAAGCTGACATAAATTCTTTGTCTAGAGAGGTCAACTCATAGAAAAACTAACTGCTACTTGAATCAAGCATTTCTACCATCTTAATACAGTGAATCATGAAGTAAAACAAAGATAGTTTGCATCATAAATGTTGTATAAATACATGAGGTCAGTGGCACAGCCAGGATATGTCTATGGGAGGAATCTGAGACAGTTGACAGAACAAAAATATCCCTACCTTGCAAAGGCCGTGTTAATCATGTATGCTAAATCTTAAAAGAGATGTTAAAAATAATTAACTAGATACAAAAAGAAGAAATTTATATGGTTATGTGGCAAGGAATTTGATCTTTCCAAGATTGGAGAATTCGGTTGTGATATCTTCCTTAAAGAATTTAACCCCTCTGAGGGGTAGTTTTACCCCTGAAACCCCCTTGCTGCACCACTGCCTTAGGCCAATATGTATAACTACTTCTTTATGCATTCCTGTGTCAGTTGTCATGTTTAATTGAGTCTACCTCGAAACTTGTGGGTAATTTTTCTATGGTGATGAAATATCAGCTATTTTAATTTACTGATCAATATCTTTGCAAATGAATGAGACATACATTGCTTCTTCTTAAAGGAAAGATGCATTTGATCCATTTCTTTACTAACTTCTATGTAAATGTCTGCTTAAGCAGTGATTTAATGCTGTTAAAGTATTATTTAAAAAAAATTTTTCCCCTCATATATTCCAATTCATTAATGATAAAAAAACTGCTGTAAAATATTCTTATGCCTTATGAAAAACAATCCATGAAACACGCTTAATTTGTTTCAACTTTCATTTAAATCTTCATTTTGGTAACCAAATTAATCAAAATCTCTCCTCAAATGTCTTACCTCAAATATACCTTCAATGATTCTCAAAATAAAGAGCATAGTCAAAGAACCATAAGCTATTGGTGGTGTTAGAAGGGTCAGGAATGCAGTTGCTGCAATTCCAATGCCATAAACTCGTGCCCCTCCACCAAGACGCGCAGCTAACCATCCTCCAGGAATCTGTGTCACTATGTAGCCCCAAAAGAAGGAACTTAGCAATAAACCTCTTGTTGGTAGATCCCAGTCAAAATCTTGCCTCTGCAAAAACATAAGAAGTTTTAATCTTGTTTATAATCCATATATTTTTTTACAATTAACAAACCTTCACATAACAAAAATAAAAATTCCTTGCAGGAATATCCAAACTGTTTATAGCTTTATAAATTAGATTGCTCTACAAGTTAAAGAAATTACTCAATCAAAGAAACTTTCTTGCTGAGAGAGTGTAAACAAATTGTCCCATTGAATTTGTGACTCAACTGAAAATTAATAAAAACTAATATTTATAACACATTTTTGGCAGAGCAATCAAGGTAGTCTCTTTTTGAATCAATACAGCAACAAGAAACAACAGGAAAAACTATTTGAAAGGCAACATCCACAAGTGGTACCCAACAAATCACCTGTCAATTTATGGCAGGGAGAATACCATATTGGAGGTAAGAACTGGAAGTCCCTAAACATATTCACTGCCTCTGCATTTTGGTGATATTACCCTAGGGTCTAGAATATCAATCAAATGGGAAACCCATGGAGCTACAACATACATGTGTGTGGACAGCATGCCAGGCAAGTCAGACTTGATGCATATGTCAGCAGCAGCAAAAATAATACAAAACTATAATGCAACCTTTTATATCTACTTATCTATACAAAATCTTTGCTTTTCATTGCCACATTCTGTTTTGAATGCAGCAGAAAGACAGATAGGGGCAAATCAAGAGAAAACGCTGGATTCATCCTTTAAATCGTGTTTACATCAAGGGCTGTTTCATTATTTTATAATAGTGAGCAAGAACTTTTGTCATAGAACAGGTTTTTTGCAATTGATTTTGTGCCAAGATATTTCTGCAAGATGCATTGAGCTTTTTACTACATCTCAAGGAAACACTACAAAAAAGTGGGTTAAGAGGATATTCTCAAAATTTCACACATTTTCTTCATTGCCAGTTGTCCTTGCTGTACCTGGTGTTGGATTTTTTTCAATACTCTTCCTGCCATTATGAAATGTTGCATATTAAACTATATAAGAATGTAATCACTGCATAAAATTTATCTACCATTAAAATGCTCCAAGCTCCAGTGCTTGAAATTTGATATCACTTTCTGACCAATTGGCTACTTGGGAAACTATGCAGAGCATCAAGTACCAAAACTCACTAATATACAATACAATACAAAATTCTCTAATGCTAATTTCTTCATATTGTAGGGAGCAAAGATGAATTTTAGCCCTGTTAAATCTAAATCTCTTCTTCCCTTCCATTCTCGTCTCTCTCAGAGTCTTATGTTCCATTGCTTATTATAATTTGCTTATATTAATTTGTTGCTTAAAATCATGTGTAATTTGTCACAGCAATTGATTGCATTTTCTTCCAATTGAATTACTAAGATACAAAGCAACTTAAACCAAAATGCATCTAATGTCCTTGTATGTACTTCAAAATATAATTTTATTAATAAAAAAACTGATGTTTAAACTTAAGAAGCTAACATTATCCCTTTAATGGAGTAAATAATCATAAATATTCTATAGAAAATGTTGAATTTTAAAAAGTATTTCTAGCAGAACTTCAGACCTGGGTATTCTAAACAAATACTTATGTATAGGATGCATTTTTTCACAAAATAATAAAGTTAAAAACAGAGTGCATCTGACGTGAGTTTTATGGTATCAATTAGGACTGATCGAGAACAGTCCCCAAACCACTGATGCGTTTTATACCTTTAGAAAATACAGTACTTGACAACTCAGGTGGCACATAACCAAAGTATTTAGGATTCCTTAGTTACTACATACACTTTCAATCTAGTAATCTGACTCAGTCAAAGTTTTAATCAATTTTACAGTTACACTTTGCTCCATCATAGCATTTTCACAAGATGGCAAAACATACTGTTGAATGACAAATACTCATGATCTACAATCCCTAGTACCAATAAATTTTTACTGAAAGAAGTCTAACTATAACCCAATTCAGACATGATATTCAGAAGAAAAATAAGGAACCTTTCAATGGGACAAACTATGTGAATAGTGAATTTCCAATTATACCAAAATCCTTCATCCACAGAGTCCAAGAATGCTTAAAATGAGATGCAGTGCTAAAAATAATGTATCAGGAATAACAGAAAGAAAATAACTTAAAACAGAATAAAGAAATTCTTCATATTTAATTTGATATGTAACAAAAGACAATAGCATCCAAAGATTTACATGAAAATAAAAATATTTCATAAATGTAAGCCATAAAAACTTTTATGTTTTTGTGGCATGATTGATTTTATCATAACAATGAAAATCAAATCATCCCATTGCTTGATATTCAGTACACAAATCACTCATTCCAGCCTAATCAAAAAGAAATGATAAATTCTACTGTTTGAAATCGACACCTTCCTTTGTCATGAAATACACTTTCACAGATTTGGCAAAAGTCTATGCTTGCAAAGTCTATGTCCTAAAAGTCATTTTCTAGGGAGACATTCTTATATTCCAAGCTATCATTTCTTTACTATTACTATGGTGAAATCCACCACAAAAGTGACTTTAGCAGTGTTAGGTTGACAGTGCTAAAGATTAAAGCATTTTCAAAGTTCCTCTCCAAGAGATAGACTTACTAAAATGTACTAGTAAGTCTACCATATGAGATCATGGATTCATTGATATATAAAATGGATAAATTTACTATGAACCCAAGTAGTTTTATATGAGAAGATACTGACCAAAAATTTGTTTCTTAGTTCCCAAAATTTATTACCAAAGAGGAATGCTTGAAGGAAGATTGAGTTAAAAATTATGTATGCATAATTTTTTAATTATATTATACACTTAAAATGTAGCATAAAAATGCAACAACTCTCGTTTAAAACCAGTGATTGCTAGTGAATGTTGACTTTACTTACTTCGAATTTCCTTTCTCTTTCGATTGAGAGCTCATATGAAATGTTCTTAAAAAAGTATGTAAGTTTTCATCAATTCTTCAAATAATTTAGATCTATTTTGCCAATCAGATATCATAGCCTCTCATCAAGAGCTTCATTTGTGTAGGAAAAACCCTCCTCCACTGATTTCCCCTTGTCCCTTTCTCCATCTTTTCTTTCTCCAGGTATATCTTCAACTTCTGCCCAGGGTTGAAGCTCACCTGATGCAAAAAGTCCATAAAATATTGCTCCAAAGAGGTAAATTGCACTTGCTATATAAAATACTGTTCTCCATTCCTTGGCAGTCTAGATGAAAGAAATAACACAGATTAAACCTAAGCAGTTGAATCGAAAAATTCGAAATTTTTCCATTGAAAAGCATCATTAGAGAATGTTTATGGTACTGTGATGAAAATTCAGCATGAAACAAAACTAATTACAGGCAGGAGGAATATTTGATGATTGGTATTCCACTTAATTGACGATAAGAGATAGATTAGAAACCAATTTGATAAAATATTTTACAAATGGAAGACAAAAATATGAAATAACTCTTTCGGAAGATAGATTGAATTTCAACTCTGGACAATAAAATGATTTACCTGAAATTGGAATTGAGGTAGCAACTACGGAAATTCAAGAAATCTGATTGTTTTAAATATACCGTAATTTCTGTTTTACTTAGGTTATTTTTCTTCAACATAACCAAAATAGTACTCTGTTATTGTAAACATCGAGAAGTGATCAAAATATAGGCGTATTTACTTGATTTGCAAGAGCGAAAACGGTATTTGGAAAAACTCAAACATGGCGGTCAAAAACAAGAGAATGTCGAGATTTAAAAAATGTGCGCCAGAGAGAGAACCGCTTGACGGCTTTTCCTTCAACTTCTAAACATTAACTGTAATGTTATTTCGCTATTTTTCAGTAAAACTAAATGTTTTTAGAATGTTACCCTTACTGTCTTTTGAATTGAAGATGTAAATAGACTAAATGGATCACTTTAATTTTCGAGGAAAGATCGAATTATTGTTTCCACATGTGATTGCTGCTTTCTGAATGAAAAAGTAATAATTTAATAATATCCATCTGATTGATGGTGTGTAACTTCCTAGAGATTGAAATTTTAGTAGGACGACGGGGTTATTTTTTCGAAAGAAATATCATGACGTATTTGTTTGTTAATTCCATTTTGTTAATATTTGCTATTAATCACAACATTTAAATCATTCCATTTTATCGTTTCCATTAATTTGGAAAGGGGACGATTGATTGGAAATTACTAATTAAAGCAATTTTATGTTATATTCCAAAGGAAAGAAGACATTCGTAGATATTATCATACCAAAGCAACTTGTTGCAGTAAGTATACCATTGATAACGCTCCACTAATGTAATTAATCATTATTCATGTGTATAAAAGAATGACTGAGAATCTGACTGATGAAATGTGAAGAAAGGATTCTCAGATGGTAAATTTACTCTTTCGGTAAGGAGAGAACAGCAATTGATTTAAATTATTTTAACATAAATTTGAGAAACTTATTATTACCTTATTTTGAACTATATATCCTGTAATTGAAGGACTTATGATGCCAGGTAGTGTAGCAATGGTATTAGACAGGCCCATTAAAACACTTGCATGCTGAGGTGCTATGTCAAGATGGTTTACACTATTGAAAATGAGAAATTTGTGTAAGATTCAATAGTTATCAAAGGAATAACATTCAATAGTTATCTTTCCTATCCTAATTCCATCATGTGCTAAACTTCCATACTATGACTGCTTGGTATTTTTCACAAATTTTGCACATTAAAGTTGAAATGGATTTGAAAACTTTTTTGTGATAAGCATAGATTTATGAATATCATACCTTCATTTATTATTAAACAGTTAATGCTAATATCTATGAAATTCTTTGAACTCAATAGGATTTATAAATGGNATGAAAAATCAATTAAAAAACTGCTTTGAAGTAGCACTCATAATTTAAAATATTAAAACACAAAATAAAAAAAATACAGTTAACCTGCAAAAATAGATTAAACTATACTCACATATACTGTTTCATTTGTGCCAGGGATTGGAACAGAATAGTTGGTTGTCATGGCAACCACGGCAACACTCAAGTTCACCCGAAGTGCATAGACATTCCAAAAGCCAAGAAAAGCAAGTGTAGCAACCAAGTAGCGGCATGACATCTTACTTTTAATATTGTACCAAGATTTTTTTTCTGGTGCTGCAGCTTCGGAGGTGCCATATCCATTTGGAGCGCTCATGCTAGAAAAGGTAATGTTATATGCTCTCTTTTTAATTGATATCTTATTAGCCTATATCGAAACATGTTGCCATATTTATAGACGTAATAGTTCACATAAATGTACCTCCAAGGATTTTTGCATAATCTGCTCGATAGTAACTTTACTGAGAGAAAACATTGGACCTTAGCTATGGCAAAATAGTTAGTGGTTAAAATTCAATTAATACTTGTTTTTTATGTATACATTCCTTATAAGTTACCTTATATAATCATTCGAGTTATTGCAATATTAAAAATTACAGATGAATACTTTACAACGACTATGAAACCGAGATATTGTATCAAGGATCCTTAATCATCATTTTAAAACTTTTATATGAGCGCGGATAAGCTTTCTTTTTCTACTTACAGACGTCACTGATGTTCAGTATGGCGGACTTTTGAGAATTGACTGATAAAATCACAAATAACATTATTATCAACCTTCGTTGTTGAGTTATTGTGCAAAAGTTTTATTTATTCTACCATTAGAGCCATTTTAAGTCTAAATAAAAGGGTGAGATGAAAAAAACACGGAAATTTTATATAGTTTCGTCATAAAGACCGTGTTAGCAAAGGATTAACGTATTAAATGGATTTTACACCAGCCAGCGAGTCTCAGAATGTGTCATGATGATGAGGTTATTATAAATATAACAATAATAATAATAAATCAGTCTTTATTTAGCAATAGCTATTCTATAAAACTGTTCTCTTTCAAAACTTCGGAATGAAAATTACTGACACAAAGATGTATTTCTCTCTATCCGAAAATTGAGTGAAAAAATATTCCATTCATCAAGACATCGTAGCAGAAATTAGTTACACGAATAACGCGCAAAAAGATATTGAAATACACCTCTATCTCAATTATACGAAATTCCAGCGCCTTTCAAGTACTTCCTTCGCCCACGAAAGTCGTGTCACGGTATCTCACCCGTGAGAACATTTCTGACTAACGTTTAAAGGGAAAATCAATTTATTAACATTATGCGACCTTCGAAATGGAATCCGCAAGTGCCTCCCTCGTAACTTAGAAAGTGTTTAACTATCCAGGAAATCACGATCACCAAGGCGTCATTTCAAGAATGAATGTCTAAACAAATACATTCAAACTCCTTATTCGCTCAAAGATAATGTTCATTGTTCGTGTTGTAAACACTAAATTGTGGAATTCTGAATCATCGATCGCCCTGAAATGATGTTATAACTTTTCTTGGGATACGTGTCTCACCTTAAAAAAGTATCTTGGGTTTCTTTATATGTTCTAAAATTCCCTCCTGACATGGAGAGTATCCCCATTTTTTTTCAAAAACTTTTTACCGAGGGTATTTCTTGTATAAATCTGATAAAATATTATATATAATACTGTAATTTTAATAAAATAGATGAGCATTTTGTGATATTTTGTGGTTGTAAACATCCGGTCCCCCTGACGACTAATTCCAATGTTGAATCAGAGCTCATGCACTTTAGTTCACTTTTATTGTTTTCAGGGTTTGTTTATTTTGCAAAATTAAATAACAAACAATTGTTGCATGACATCGAGACAAGCACCAAAAGAAGGGAAATTGAATGGAGATTCTTACATTGGTCGTCAGATATTGTTTTCAGTTCAAAATTGCGAGAATTTTGATAAAATAAACGAAATTTTCTAAAATTTTGAGGCTGTAAACAAACCGTCCCCATGACGACTAATCCCAAACAACCTCACTCCTCATCTTTCCTAGTTAGCCTCATTTTCCTCTCTTAGCTAATCATAGCTGATGGTAAAGGGAATGAAGCCCCAACCGGCCGTCGGACTGAAGACATTACAGACAGATGTTACGATGTAACCCTAATTTACTTAATTTTTTTCGTTGATATTTTTCCAATGCTAATTACTCCAGAAATTCGAGAATTTCTCATCATTTTATGCTCACGCCTTTCTTCAGATCAGTATCTTCAATATTTTGATATTCATTCCAAGGTAAACAAACCGGAATGTGTTTGAAAATTTCGTGAGGGAAAAGAGAACAGGACGCACTCATTTTCAGCCAGAATTAATTACCATAATATAATTTGCATAAATATAATTATTCCGAAAATGAGTGCGGAAGAATAGACGCATAACGCGAAAGGGAGATTAATGCTGCTACTTTAATGTATTTCATCGCATTTAATTGGGTACTTTACTGTTTGCGGTAAATAAATTATCATTATTATAATTGTTGTTTTGCTATTATTATCGTAGTTGTTGTCTTTATTATTGTTGTTCTTATTACGATATGTTGTTATTCGTATAACTGAATTTGAATTAAGCAGATTTGTTGTTTATTTTTACTGAATTGTCTCCTATATCTTTATTAATTGGATATTTGTTTATTTTCTTGTTAATTCAATCGTTTGATTATGATTTAAATTTGTTTTTTACCTCCATCTCCATTTGATCCATTTTTAGGTGTAATTGTTGTATTATCATAGTTGGCGACTAATTTGGTCTCACCTTATCACAGAAGAATACTTTAAATGAATTATGAATTCCGTTGCTTCGTAAGGCAATCGAAATTTTCGGCACAATGCTCTTAATAGTACTTATCCAGGAGATCAGTAACTCATGCGCTTCATGTTAAATGACCGTCCATAACAAGGGTTCAACAATCTCTTACCTTCCATTGATTAATTGCTAAGTAAAAGTTTCTTATTTCAAAAAATGTCCGTAGTTACGTAATTGTGAGAGCTGTCCCGAACGAAACGCTATTTTCTCTGATCTTGGCATTGGTATAGGAACTTTAAATGGGAAAAATGACCCGTTGACTTGAGAAAAATTCTCAGACAGGCGTACTAAATCACGTAAAATTCTGTAAAATAAAAATACGGTAAGGATAACTGGTTGGTTAACCTTTTTTATTTATGTAAAAGATTCAAGCTATTTTCAAACTCAACAGAAACCCATTTAGCCCGTTAAAACACGCACATTGGCTAATGAAAGCAAATTTCGTGCACCTCATGTATTAAAAATTTCAAAAAAGCAAAAGAAAAACGTTTCAAGCATAGAATGCGGGTGAAATACCTCGGTCCATTTCAAATAATTTCCAAGGAGTAACAGTTGGTAAAAGTAAAATAAACAATTTTGAGGATTGTCATCACCTGGTTGGTTACCCATTCCAATGAAGTGAACCGTATCGAAACCGATTTCAACCTGGAACTTCTTCCTAATCCAGTAATAAGCGCTCGAGTTACCATTGTAAGCAATTACTTATTATGTGTTTCATCTGTGACGATTCACCCAGTTAAGTCTCTGGAATATCGGAACATATCTTCCTTTCACTTATTATGTTCATTTCGAAGGTATCTCTTTATTGATAATTATATTAATTTTCTCTTTGAGATGTTGATACATTTATCATGATTTAATTTGATGCCCGCATCGTCCAAAATGACGGCTAAGTCCCTGATGTAATCATCGTTACGCATGTATGTAGTATCTAAACAAAGTAATTAATACACACACTCGTTGAATTGTGTGAGGAAAATCAGAAAATCGTCTTCTACTAATACTGGCTGAAAATCCCGTTGAATCTCAACGGGGAATATGTAAAAATGCATGGTTTCCTATTCAACAATGGAATTAGCCGTCAGGAGAACGGTTTGTTTACAGCCTAAAAAGTTTAGAACAGTTTCGTTTATTTGATCAAAATTCATGGATATGGTAATTAAAATTTATCTGATGTGTAATATTATGAGTCAACTAGCTGAAGTGCCCGTTGATTTCAAACAGGGAAAATATGTAATTACATGAGCCTGGATTCAACAAGGGATTAGTCGTCATGGGGACGGTTTGTTTACAGGCTCAAAATTTTAGAAAAGTTTCGTTTATTTTATCAAAATTTTCGCAATTTTGGACTGAAAACATTATCTGACGACCAATGTAAGAGTCTTTATTCAGTTTCCCTTTTCTTGGTACATTTCTCGATTTCGTACGACTATTCTTTCTAATTTAATTTTTCAAAGACATTAAGTGTGCAAGCGGCGAATTTGAGGTTTACGTGCATTTTTGAATCTACAGTTTCAAAGATCTTAAATCGAACTAGGGGCAGTTAGGTGAATAAAAAATATCCTATTTTCTAATATGGGAAGACATTTATAAACCTCAAAATTTTGCAAGTCCTGCGAGTTCTTGTTCCCGAGTTTTAGGCGGACAAACATACACATACACTTTATTTTATGATATAAGATTGGAAGTAAGTATCNTCAGAAAATCGTCTTCTATTAATACTGGCTGAAAATCCCGTTGAATCTCAACGGGGAATATGTAAAAATGCATGGTTTCCTATTCAACAATGGAATTAGCCGTCAGGAGAACGGTTTGTTTACAGCCTAAAAAGTTTAGAACAGTTTCGTTTATTTTATCAAAATTCATGGATATGGTAATTAAAATTTATCTGATGTGTAATACTATGAGTCAACTAGCTGAAGTGCTCGTTGATTCCAAACAGGGAAAATATGCAATTACATGAGCCCGGATTCAACAAAGGGATTAGTCGTCATGGGGACGGTTTGTTTACAGGCTTAAAATTTTAGAAAAGTTTCGTTTATTTTATCAAAATTATCGCAATTTTGGACTGAAAACATTATCTGATGACCAATGTAAGAATCTTTATTCAGTTTCCCTTTTCTTGGTACATTTCTCGATTTCGTACGACTATTCTTTCTAATTTAATTTTTCAAAGGAAATAAAGTGTGCAAGCTGGGAATTTGAGGTTTACGTGCATTTTTGAATCTACAGTTTCAATGATCTTATATCGAACTAGGGGCAGTTAGGTGAATAAAAAACAATCTATTTTCTAATCTGGGAAGACATTTATTAACCTCAAAATTTTGAAAGTCGTGCGAGTTCTTGTTCGCGAGTTTTAGGCGGACAAACATACACTTTGCTTTATGATATAAGATTGGAAGTAAGTATCAAAAAAGAATAACGATAAAATGCAGAATTTTCCCATTTTAATGGAAAATTAGTAAACATTATTGTACATTATCATAAAATAAGGTAGAGCTACTTTTTTCGAATCAAACTCTTCATAATTTTCTCTAGTTCCATTCCGTCTCTTTCACATAAAATTATTATCAAAAATTCGCTTTTACTGATGCAACAATTATTCATAACAATGGGAGAATTAAGGTTGGGAATAACAATGGTCAAATATCCCAAACAACAATATCCCAAAATAAAGGCTCATATAGTTTCGCTTGTTACGCGATTCATGCCTTAATATCAATATATTTCCGTCTTTACGTAAACTTTTTCCTAAACTTCTTTCACTTAAGGAAATGTTATCCTTGATGTCTCTGGGAGCTACCTTTTCGAGGACATCTATATCAGGACTTTTTTTCCACCGCATGTGTCCCCATAGGGCAAATGACTACCCATTATAAACCTAAACATACGGATCGCGTCCAAAAAAATTTCAGACTCTTCCGCTTGGTTCGGCTGCTGAGGAATGAGGCTGACCTTTCACTTTCGTTCGATTCCGAAGGACAGCAGAACAGAAATGTTTGGGGAGAATGACCGAAATGAAAATACAAGCGGCAGAAACTACCGATTCCACCCTGACTTGTATTTGTGAGGAATACAGTCAATTTCGAATCACATGATAATGCGTTCATAATTCGGAAGTTGTGAAAATTGTCGAATAATTTGCTTCCTGATAATATCGATTGCACTTATTTTAATGCATTGGTGATTTTTTTGTCAAGCACGGTATTACAATGTTTTTTTTAATGTACTTCAACTAATGTTCACTTTAGGTCCCGTTATTATAACGGTTTGTTATGATTAAAGTGAAGAGTATAGTTAACTTTCTATTTATATGATGTATTAGCATGGATATCAACTATTATCTTCACTTTAACTCTGAATAGCCTTAAAATAAACTCCCTGACTGAAAGTGAACTGCAGTTTCCATAGTAACTAGTAAGTCCAATTTAGGAATCCATCATAATACCGGGCCTCGGTGTGTTTTTATCTTTATTGGTTCGAAATGTTTAAGTTTTGTCGCAAGTAATCTTCATTAGTCGTTGATTATTGTTCTAATAAAATCTATTAGGACAAATTTCCTCAAATATGGCGAAAAGTTATCATAGACGATGATTAATAATCATCGTAGAAATGTAATTGGTGGTGCATTAATTATTCAACGAAAAAAATTGAGTTTAAGAGCGAAATTTGTATGAGACACAACAGCTGATATGTTAAAAGTTCTCTAATTCTGCAAATCAGTTGCGCTCTGCTTTAATGAATATTACTTATTACATTAGTGATTCTCTGCATCGATTGAAAAACTTGGATTTGAGAATGGAACTTATACTACACTAACCGGTGGAAATGTAAATTGCCATGTAACAAATTCTGCCATGTTATAGAAATTTCATGTTATGTATGTGAATTTCCCCATCTCATTCGGTGAGCTAGTTGTGTTTCCAGCCTCGCCAAATGTATGAGCTAATACGGATAAATATGATACAGCGAATTGCCAAAGGTTTGGAGAAATAAAATAAATTCTTCCGTAGAATATATATTTAGCATATAAAGAAAACGACGGAGCGGTATTTATGAAAGACGGAAGTGAATTTCCCCGCAAAAAAACTGTTAGAATCCTATCTTCAACCGGTTTTCTGCACTTGGTAACCAGAAGAATATCTATATTTCGCTAATCGAAAAAAGGCATTTCAGGAAGGTCAATAGATCATACCGATTGTCATTTGTCATGTTCAAGTATGGACTGACATATTTCCCCACAACTATTGCGCATAGCGATAACCTAAACATCTGAAAGTCTTCGGTCTGAGAGGAAATACAAAAGGACTCATCTGCTTAAGTCAATATCTATCAATTGTATCTATGAATCTATTTGTAATTATTCTTCCCTTCTAATGAGTGAATCGAGACTTAAAAAAGAAAATAAAGCATTTCGCCATATGACTCACGAACTATTATCTCGATTACTAACAGGCCGCTCAGATTCGTCAAAAATTATAATTTCTAATTAACTTGTATGCATTTTTAATCACAAGTGAAGCTCTAAACGTTTACGTTTATGAATATGAACATTTCGTTGAAAAGTTTTCCTCTCTATTTGTGTTTATTGGTTGCTATGGAGAGTTATTTAATAGTGACGCAGATTTGTTGTTGTTGAAGAGTTGTTTATCTTTTGTTAACTTGTTTGAGCGATTAACTTAANCTGAACTGCGGCACACCGATTCTCACATCTCGCTCACAATATGTAAATAAATCGTGTGGAATGTCAACCTGGAGGTGAACAATACCTTGTTACTCTGGATGATCCACCATCAGCTCCCCCTCAATCTCTGCAAGCGGAAGTTTACCACAGTAAACAGTTGAGGAAGGTTAAACCATGGACTTCAGACTTCCAGCTGTCTTTAGCGAAGGAACGCACGTGGGAGAAATCAGCCAAAATAATCGAAGTCCAGCCACGACTGCTACCCGTCGTGGCGGCGGGACTCTTACTGAAGAAATCCAAAGGAGAAGAAAATACTGGGGAAAAGACTTTCACTTTCCGCCGCGGGTGTGGTCACACTGCCGGGAAGACGAAAGATCGCCTCCGCCGCTCTTTACCCGTTCTTCGGCCGCTCTATCAATGCCAAATGCCGGCGAGGTGCACGGACTTGTTTAATCAATTTCTTCCAAGACTGCATAGTAATTTTATTTAATACTATATATAGTACGTATGTACGTATATTATGAATATATAATGCGTACTAATTGACAGCGTTGACGCACTTGTCGGAAACAATTTTTTTTCCATTAACAACCATATTGGGATCGCGACGACGTGTTCTTATTTATCTCCGTAAAACAAAACGAAGTAATTTCTCCCGCTTTTCGTAAAAACTCTCACGAAGCGTGGTATCTCTACGTAAAAAGAATAATAAATGAAACTCGAAAGTACTTAGTGCAAGGGACAAGCATATACCCTCCTGCCTATCTTGGTACCGTTCCATCGTTTCTCCGAATCAGGTTAAGGTGGTAAAAACAACTCTGCATTGTGCAGTAGCATCTTGAAACTTGCTCTCCTTGTTTACGGAAGCGTTAAAGTGTTCCATCAGAAATCTTGGGCTGAGTGAAGCTCGATATCGCTAGTTCCGAGGAAATTGCGTTTGTTCAAATGGTATTAAAATATAGGGATTGAGCTGTGAGAAGGTTTGAATTTTTCCTTCGTTACGTTTCACTGACTAACAAAGTTTGAATATCCGAAAAATAAATTCAGATCTTTCTAAACTCCAAAAATGCAATCGCTTTAGCAGTCTTAATCTGAATGCGTAACATTCTCGTTAGGATTACGTAGCGGGTTTTTCAGTCAATATATTGTAAGTATCATCACCTAAACCCCATTCTTATTTATTGGCAGTTAGTAATACAAAACAAACTTCAGAGCGTTAATGTGTAATAGCTAAAGCGTTTCCGGATTTTGTACCAAAGATATCTTTTCATTGAAAGCGTCAGAAGGTTATCACATCCAGCAATTCTAAGAGATTCAAACAGTTCCTTTCTATTTCCATGCGCTTTGCACAACGCACAGATGTGATCGACGCGGGTAAGTGTGGCGAGAATTCAGTCCGCATTTTTAAGGAAACCAGATTGACCGTTTTACCTCTAATCTAATCGATTACCTACATGATTTTAATTGCTCGATAGTCATTTAGGGAATAGAGTTGTAGTCACTCGCTACGTGCATTTATAGCCTTCGTTTCCATGGATATCGACTTTTTTCAATCCTCCCGGCTGTTAAATTTTTAATGATTGATTTGTGTGGTTAAATATACTGTCTTAAAAAAGCCTAATTAATCCAAGAGTATTGTATTACATCCTAAGGATTAAGGGAAGGTGTTTTAAGCGATATTTTCTTCAGCAAACTCGACTAACTGGAAACCAACACGAGTGTAGAATAGATCGTTCTGATTTAGAGAAACGCGAATTTAAAAAAGGAAAAGGTAAGGTTTTACGCATTCAGGCAGTTAGAACTCAACGATAAGAAAAATGCGAAAGGACCTACGAAATTATTGAAAAAAATCGAAATTTGAGCTATTGAGGTTAAAGTAAACGGCAGAAAATCCCAGACGTTTTGTAGATGGACGATTTTCAGTGTTGTGTCGATCCCGTTGTCTATGTATGCGCATTCATTACCACGGATGTGGGACGCGATGGTCTGCAGAATCCTCATTCGGTCCTTTTCTGTCACTCAATTAATTCTGTAACGCTTCTTCTATCTCATCTGAATGAACTGCATAATTACTTTCGCTCGCCGCCTTTTCATTGTCATCCAGATTTCTAATTCGCAAAGGTTATAAATCAGATTAGGAAAAGCCCCTTCTGGGAGAACGTCCTCCATTATTGTCGTGAGTGAGAGTTGCCCTTCCAGTAAATACCAGTAGGATGGTGGAAACTTTTGGCAGTGTTTTCTTCTTTACGTACGCAAGGAACAGACGCATGGGCGCCCCGTGTGATTCAGCGCCATGGGCAATTTCGCTTGTTTCCGTTATCTCGGGCCGGTAAGAGGGCCGTGGAAGAAAAAAGTCGAGGAGCTTCCGCCTTAGGGGGGGTGAGGAAAATTGAACCAAACAAAAATATTCACTCATTCAACTGATTCCATTTAAATACATTTCCTTCATGACCTAATTCGAAACTTTATGGTCTTTGGAATGAGCAATCGTCATCAATGGAATGCGAGAATCCCATCGATGACGTATGTAGCTTAACAAAACAAAGCTAGAAGAAACTCTACGTAACCAAATTATGTAACTGTTGACGTCAATAATAAATTATTGGTTGAGGCGTTTGTATTTCTGAGAAATGCTTTCCAATTTTTTTTCTTAATTGGCATTCCCATGTTCTTATCCACCGAACTAGATCCATCTTTCAAGAGAACGCCTCCGAAACCATCCTGCCGCTGTCTAGCTCTGCGTTTCCTATTCTTAAATAGTCCAACATCGAAATTAGGCGTACAAATAATTCATAACTAAGCTAGAGGAGAATATTGTCCATCTTCCCTAGAACGACACCTTAAATTAAGCCGAGAAAAGATAATTTTAACGTCCGAGTTTGTCTATAAAAGTGAAGGACTACATGGAGCGCTTACGTAGATTCCCTACCTCTGGCCTAATCTAACTTCGTGGCCTACTGCTTCATGCGTCTTCTAGTTTAATTTTCAAGTCTTATTTAAAAAGAAACGGTAGAAATCGAAAGAAAATTCTGAATACTATCACGAATCCCTATTTAAAACAAAACGTCGCAAATTAAAGTAAACTAAGTAACGTCTAAGACTACCAAAAATCTCGCTGAGTGTCAAATTTCTTTTTGCTGTCCACCGCTGAACTGCGGCACACCGATTCTCACATCTCGCTCACAATATGTAAATAAATCGTGTGGAATGTCAACCTGGAGGTGAACAATACCTTGTTACTCTGGATGATCCACCATCAGCTCCCCCTCAATCTCTGCAAGCGGAAGTTTACCACAGTAAACAGTTGAGGAAGGTTAAACCATGGACTTCAGACTTCCAGCTGTCTTTAGCGAAGGAACGCACGTGGGAGAAATCAGCCAAAATAATCGAAGTCCAGCCACGACTGCTACCCGTCGTGGCGGCGGGACTCTTACTGAAGAAATCCAAAGGAGAAGAAAATACTGGGGAAAAGACTTTCACTTTCCGCCGCGGGTGTGGTCACACTGCCGGGAAGACGAAAGATCGCCTCCGCCGCTCTTTACCCGTTCTTCGGCCGCTCTATCAATGCCAAATGCCGGCGAGGTGCACGGACTGAGCGGTAGAGCAACTTTTTCAATGCCAAATTCCTGCGCGAATATTTCCCGATTCTAAAGGTTGGGACGTGCTCCATATCAAGCAATTGCGGCTGTCGATTTTGCCGCTTAACGGTGTTTTCAGGGAAACGTCATTGCTGCGCTTAAGGATGGTATCTCGGAACCGTTAAAGGGATAGTAATTCGCCTGCACTGTTGTGTGACAGGGTGTTTGATCATCGATAAATGTATTGGTACGTGGCTTATCGCTTTAGAACGATCCTAAGTTTCGAAAACATCGGGAGACCGATTTCCAACCCGTTTGAAATTACCGCGCGATTCATGATAATGAATCTCTGTTCATTAGAGATCCTCGATCGTGATTCTGTTCACCCGTTGCATTTCCCGGGAAAGCTCGGGTGCATACCAACTGGTACTTTTCTGAGTAACAATATTCTAACGAAGTTGAGTCAAAATATTCTATTTTTTTAGAAATACTATTCTTAACAGCTCCTTCTGTGATAGTCCTAAGGCTAACTGAAATCTCAACGCCTTAATTGTAACATATCAGAAGCTTTGGAGAGAGGATGAGGCTTACTAGTCAATATGAGGAGTGAGGTATCTCCCCTTCTAATCTTATTTATATTACAAGATGAAATGCATTAAGTGGAATAAGTCCACATAAGACCCTACATCTATATAAATAGCCTGCAAGCTGCCTTCCAGCTTGTGGCAGGGGGTGTAAACACCAAGAGTAGAATTACCTCTTTAATTTAGACCCTAGATATAAACTTTAAGACTCTATGTATACGATAACTCTCTTTACATTATTCAGCAAAAGTTACTTATTGAATTCCTCAGTTACTTTCATATTATGACAGCCACAGGTAAGTCTGAGGCTATAGTAAAGGAAACCCCCTCTATTTTACCGTCCTAAAAGTAAAATGATAACTATTCCTTTAATCAGATATCTTAGCAGGAAAATCGTTAAAAATAGAACTACATTTATGGAAAAAATTATCGTAACAACAGAATTTGATTACTATAAAAACTCGCCCTTAGAATTAGGAAAAATCTTTTCTTACATGATAAAATTTTATTCACAAATATATACATGGAAATACATACCAAGTATANTACCATTCACAAAACTTGGCAGCTGGGTAAGGAGGGTGTAGAAGCCCCAGTTCTCGCAAAAGTGGGAGGCGACGATTGCCCAAACAGGCATGGATAGCAAAATACTTTTCCAGGGTGGTCTCTGGAATTTTTCAAGATCCAAACATCAACATAAATGTAATTCCACTCTTTGAAATAATTTTCATAACCTTGTTTTTTAAGATAGCCACTGGATCCACCTCATACAAATTATATATATTTAATTTCTTGAGTGTATCCAGAATTTGTTTGCATTTTTGGATTCTGTCTTATTTTTCTTTTGCAATACTAACCTACTCACTATTTTCTTATTATTTATCTTTTTTCAACACATTCCCTAAAAGACGTTTCTTTCATCAACTTTTGTCCACTTTTATTTATTTAACAGACTTCAAGCATCATAAAAGTAAATATCTGTATGATATATAGAAGAATAAATTACTTTCAATTTTTCAGCCCTGCATAAAAGAGAAATTGCTTCTCCCACTTAGTTTTGGAGTAACACTTGTTTAAATGTATGTGTGCACTATTATCTTTATACATATAAAATCGTATTTTAGAGCGGAATGCATAATGTTAGGAAGGTGACACTCATTTATGCATCAACATCGAATGAATGAGATCAATGCTTTAAAAATTTATGAACAACAGGTCACTCACAATAAAAATTGTTCAATCCGTTTCAAGTTTTCTTCAAACTCTTTCATCATCCACAACATTGTTGGAATAGCAGAAATGTTCTGCCGGAGTATCTCTCCTGGCTTTGTTTGAATCACCATTTTTATTCTCAGTAGTTTCCTCTTCGGCCCATGGCTGGCGCACTCCAGACGCAAAAATTCCATAAAATATAGATCCAGCTAGGTAGAGTCCACCAGCTATGTAAAACACGTTGACCCACTCTTCTTGAGTCTGAAAGATATTGTTACTCCAATCATGAATGACTCGACGTGACTCAGTCTCAGAGATATGTGTAAAATTTATAAATCTCCCATAATTTTTTATATTTCCTATAATTTCTATATGTATCAATGCTATACAATAGACAATCGTTTGTGTTAATCTGAGTCATGCAATCAAGAATAATAACTTGATATTCATTACAGTGAAATTATTATAGCCATTGTCTTGATATTGAGTAAGTGAATTTGATTGCCACAGCCAATCAATATTTTGCTTATGTCTTCAGTTGCATCTATTCATAGTGTAGTTTTAAGTAGAACTTAAAAATTGTTCAGCAAAACTGTCAACTATTATCTGATTACCAGCTAGTTGTTACAGAAAGTAATTGAAAATATAGCCACTAATTCCATCATAGTTTACAATCATACAGTAGCAAATGTAATTAAGACATCCTTTCTCATTCTAATATCTCACGCCACTGAATACAATGTACAGTGATTGCAAAATATATGCATGTATAGGTTGCCTTTTAAATACAAAATTTCAATGGAAAGAATCAAGAGTCAACCTGTATATGAGGGAGTTAAATCATCATTACAACCAATATACACCATATTGCATGAATTATATTTAAAAGGCGGTCAGTTGAAATATCCCAATTATTAAAGTTAGAGACATTGATTCCAGTAAACTTTCCATTTTTTGAAAGTTACAAAAATACTTCTCAAAAAGTTGTATATTTTGAGTTGGTTCTAGAAGCAAAAGGATAATTGGCTTGTAAAACTCAAAGCTGTGATTTGAAAACGTTAAGGTATATCTCTCCTACTTAATACATGAAAACATACCCCACCAATCATAGTTGTAATTAATCCACTGGAATTAACCTAGCAGAATTTAGTAATTATAGGAAAACCTAGGGTTGACATTGTATAAGTAAGAAATGAGAATATTTAAATTTTGGGTGTCAAAATTTATAGACATATTTGACAATCATTCAATATACCTTTGAAGAAGAATTCCAGAAATAAATATAATGATATAGGTCAAGTCAGAGCATGATGAAAAAAAATATATCTGAATAGTGGTAGGAAAAATCCAGGCCTTCAATTCTTTCTGATGTTTCATATTGGCTTTTGAAATTAAAGGTGTGAGAAAGGGCTAAAATTTGGAGCAAGTTTTTTAATGGGAAAGGTTGTAGCTTAAATGCAAGGAAATAAAATATCTAGCGCTTAAAGGCATTTCTAGAAGTCTGCAGAACGTTTTGAGTGGGCTATAATTTTTATGCATACTAAAAAGAGTGAGAAAACTAAAAAGATATTATACATCAAAATTGTAAGTAAATTCAAAGAAAATAGTCAAAAATCTTAAATGAATTAGAAGTGATTGAGTAGATAAATTGTAAAAGAAATGTTAGATGGATTGACTATGAATGCATAATGACTATGAATGACTGACACACCAATGAGGTTGGACTACCTAAATACAGATTGCTTTTGCAAAAATTAATTAAAGCTAGAAATAATTTGTACCATAAATGTCTTAAAGTATACAGTATATTTCAATCAATTAGTCCACTTATTATATCTTAAATAGTGGTCTAGTGAATATTTGTACTCACCTGATTTTTTACTATAAAACCTGTCAGTGTTGGACTGATTATTCCTGGCAGTGTGGCAAATGTATTTGTAAATCCCATTAAAACTCCTGCATACTGTGGGGCTATGTCCAAATGATTAACACTGAAATAAATATTTTTTTCATTATTCTTTACAATTTTCCAAAAATATATTGATGCTTAGCCCTAATCATTCTGGGTATAAATCAAGACAGAAAATACTATTATTTTTGCCACAGTGAAACCATACCATAACTAATGAAATAAAGTTCTTGAACTTGAACCAAAAGCAGGGAACCATCACTTAATTTGTTCTGATTTTCAGTTTGCATACTTATTTTACATTACTGTAATTTACTGAATTTATCTGTAATAGTGTTTTGGAACTGACTAAAATCAATGCATATCACTTGTATTTGAACTATTGGTCTCATCTTACTGTTTCTTTAATATCAAAAGATGATTTTATTATTCAGGCAAAGCAAGAAATAAAAATTGGTTCTCTGCTTAAAGTATCATTGCTGTGGACATAATTCTTGTATTTAACTACATTTTTCCAAATTTTTATATTTTACTCTTTCAAAAGAGAACTAATCATAGGCTACATATATAACATGTACATCATTACGAAAAACAATGTTTTGGAGTTACATGAGTCTCCAAGTACCATTTTAAGTTCAACAACACCAAATTTTAATCATCTTAAATTATAGTGAATAATTTTTATCTTTACATTCCAGTCTTAATTTGACTGTCCACAAAACTGCTAAAATTTTCAATGTCGGTAATATGGTACCCATATTTCAGTTACCTTTCTATATTCTTTGTGCTTACCTGAAACCAGACCAGGCAAATCCTCCTAAGCCAACAGCCAATGTAAGACAAGCAACAGCCCCCATGGCTGTCCCTATATGTGCTGCAGAAAGCATAAATATGGTTTGACAGAGAAAAGCACTGCAGTTGAAAATTTTCCTAACATAGGTGGTAGTGAAAATTCTTGAGGTCTTTGTTCCACCAGATTCCACTGACAGGGATCTCATATAATCAGCTAACTGTCCTGATATTTGCAATATTATTGCCATTGCCAAGTAAGGCAATGCTGAGAAGAACCCAGCTTTCTTCAGGTCAAATCCCAAGGTGTCTGAAAAGAATAAGTATTCATTTCCTTATGTTCTTCTCAAAACATGATATGTAATTTGTCGATGATGGTCTATGAATATGTGATACCAGAGGAAGACTTACCATTCACAAAACTTGGCAGCTGGGTAAGGAGGGTGTAGAAGCCCCAGTTCTCGCAAAAGTGGGAGGCGACGATTGCCCAAACAGGCATGGATAGCAAAATACTTTTCCAGGGTGGTCTCTGGAATTTTTCAAGATCCAAACATCAACATAAATGTAATTCCACTCTTTGAAATAATTTTCATAACCTTGTTTTTTAAGATAGCCACTGGATCCACCTCATACAAATTATATATATTTAATTTCTTGAGTGTATCCAGAATTTGTTTGCATTTTTGGATTCTGTCTTATTTTTCTTTTGCAATACTAACCTACTCACTATTTTCTTATTATTTATCTTTTTTCAACACATTCCCTAAAAGACGTTTCTTTCATCAACTTTTGTCCACTTTTATTTATTTAACAGACTTCAAGCATCATATTATAACATTTTCAGTGCATAATAAAAGATGAGGGGGCTAATCTGTACTATTCTATGAATCACAAAGTACAAATCACCTCCCTTATCTTTTATTGTGAAGAAGATCTGTCAAATGTTTCAAGGAAGATTAACTTTATTCTGAATGTATTTCTCTTGGCCAAACTCAATATGCAAAGGTATTACCTTGTGAAAAACCACAATGATGGAAATAAAACATCTTTTATGATGCTAGCTTTCTAGTAAACCTGATTAATTTTTTGCTAACATAACTTGTGTTATGATTAATTCAACTGTAGCAAACTTAGATTGACAAAACAAAGGTTTTAAGAAGACAGTGATTCTTTATGATAGTTTTAAGTACATTATTAATTTCATTGAGCCTATGAAGCTCTGCCTTCAATAATATTCTCTCATTTCCACAATTGGTCCTCATCAATCAATAATCTCATAATCGTCAATAAATCAATGGCAATCAACTTCAGACCATACCTAATCATTATTATTTACATTAGCAATTAATTCTTAGAAATAGCGACATAAGTTGCCTACCGGGTAATATCCATCCCTAAAAATACATGAGTGACTATGTAGTCAAAATATTTAAGCTACAAAGCAGTGGAAGCCATAAAAAATAGCAATTTACAGCATTGATTTTTCAAGATACCTTTTAGTTTAGTTTAAATGCTAGGATGTAACTATGCCAAGCCATTTCCTACCTTTGATGGAAGAGATGGACCAAGTGATTTCCTTATATATTCTGCCTCCTCTTCAGAGATATAAGGATCCAGTTCTGGTCTCTCCTTGACCATTACAAACCACAACCCACACCATATGATAGCCACAACTCCTGCATTATGGATCAACATGGAGATTACAATCAGATTTAAAAAAGAGAAACTTTATGAACGAACAAAAATTAATAAGTCATAACTATTCTTTTATGTTGAAAGCATAACAAAGAGATTTATCCATAGAAGAAAAATTAAATGAAAATTCCTGCCTGTGCACAGAATTTGTTTAATCTGCTGGCCGCTGTTTTGATCCCTTGGGTCATTAGTAGCACTTGACCATGTCCCAATTGGTCAAGATAGTGGTCACCCAATTAAACAAATCCTGTGAAAAAGGTAGAACTTTTCTTTTTTTTTTCATGATGGAGACCGACCACAAAGTGGAGATCAAATTATTAAATTCTGGATCTATGTGTAATATGTGATCTATGTAGCTGAAGTGCCCTTTGATTCTCTATGGGGAACATATGAAAATGCATGAACTTGGATTCAAGAGTGGAATTAGTCGTCTGGGCGACGGTTTGTTTACTACCTCAACATTTTGGAATGGTTAAGTTTATTTTATCAAAATTCTTGCAATTTTGAATTAAAAGCAATGTTGCTTGACCAAAATAAGAATTTCTATCCAATTTCCCTTCTTTTGGTGCTTGTCTTGATTTCGTACGGCTATTCTTTCAGGTTTAATTTTGCAAATGAAATGAAGCCTGCAAGTGATAAAAGTGAGCTTTACATGCATTTCTAATGGAAAGAGTTTTAAATGTCTGGAGTCAAACCGGGGACAGTTAGGTGAATAAAAAGTAGCCTATTATTTGTCCGGGGAAGACATTCAACAATCTTTAAAGTTTGAAAGTTGTCAGAAAGTTTGTGTTTGTGTTCGGCGATCTGGTTCTAAGTGTTAGGGGAACATTCACATGCACACACATACACATACAAACATTCTACTTTATATATAAGATGTTGATGTGATTTATTTTTTGGTCCATATTATTCTATGCTTTTTGATAAAATGTTAGGAACAGAATAGCATTTATGAAAGGAGAAACTAGATCAAATTTTAAAAGCATGGATTCAATTTCAATATTATCTTCCTTGTATTTCTTAGTTCATATAAGTTGGAAGAGTTATTGTTACATCATTATAAAATATATCAGAAGATGTGCAGAAATAATCAACTTATATCACAGGATGTGCTGAATTTGCTCACTTATTCCAACTTACCAAATATATAAAATATTGCTGGCCATCCAAGGCTCTCTGCTATAACGGAAGAAAGAGGTAAAGAAACGACCGTTCCAACGAAACTGCCAGAAAATGCAATTGTAGCAAGGCGACTTCTTTCAAGGGGGGGTGCCCAATGACTCCATACAGCGTGAATTGAAGGATATGTCACACCCTGAAAAATATTTCATAAATTGAAATATATTCTCAGTTCTACAATTTCCAATTACTAGTGTAACTGAATAAGAAGAAATTCTATGAGGAAATTATTCTAAGATTTTATGTTAGCAACCCTTTTGCTCACATCTTTAAATCGAGTTAGGTAAATGTTAAAACCAAGGCTATATCATCATCATTAAAAGCATCACAATTTTCAATCATCATCATCAGCCATTTTCAATCCGACGTCAGATGTAGGCCTCTCCAAGCGCTTTCCAATTATCTCTATTCTGAGCCTCTCGTTGCCAATTTTCAATATACAACATTATATTAGTTTTTCGTTTGTGAGACAGAGCTGCTAGATTTTTATAGCAAATATGTATATTTCACAAATTTCATGATTATAGCTCCTCTAATTATTGTATTCATTCAATACTATTAGCTATGGCGATTTGCAGACAGTTTCCTCGATTAACCCTAAGTAATCATGACTATTTCTTCTGCATTACCATTCTATTATCTTTCAACCAAAAAATAAAAGAGTGAAACTGTTGATATTAAAGGTGGAAATTCTATAATGGATTTTTCAGTTTTTCCATTATTAAAGTAATAATTATTATGTTTATTATATAGAAAGCAAAATAAGTCTTGACAATAAATGTGAATCTCAGTATGCTAGCCCCAAATAAGAAACACCATGATTGTCATACATGTGGATATTGACTACTATGAAATAATTCTAAAGCAATTCACAATAGTTTAGAATGTATTGTGTAATTTAGGTATTTTAATAATAATAATAATAACTCGTCTTTATTTATGGGTGAGATTGAGACTAATTATTCTATTCTTACATCTAACCGTTACCTTCTTACATCCAACCGTATTTTAATGATAAGGAAAACTTACCTCAAAGAGGCCTTCAATTATTCTGAGTGCAAACAATCCTGGCAATGACAGATATGCCACTGGAGGAGTAACCACTGTCAATACAGCAGTTGCCCCTATACCAAGGCAAAATAAGCGTGCACCTCCTCCGAGACGCGTTGCCAGCCACCCTCCCAATACTTGGGTCACGATATATCCATAGAAGAACGAACTCAGCAGCAATCCCCTTGTTGGCACATCCCAGTCAAAATCTCTACGTTCTTCCTAATGGAAACATAAAAAAATAGCTCCCTTGAAATAAACCTTCTGTGTAAGCAGGGAAATCTCTCTGCTAAATTCTCATTCAAGAAGTTACTTAATGTCTGCAATAACTTACTCAAAATGCTGAAAATATTATTATATTTACCAAGTTTTTTTTCTTCATCTTTCCAGGAGTGAGAAAACATCAATCCCTTTAGAAAATCAAGCAAGCTATTATTCTTGAAACCATAACAAAGAAGTGATATAAGTAGACATTTTGGGAATCCACCTTGGAAAATCCAACCTGTGCTTATTTCTGGAATATTCTTTGGCAAAGTGGTGAGTGAGTCACTTTAATCTTATTCTTATCAATTCAGGGCTGGCTTAACCTACATCTATTATTAATTACTGAAAAGGAGTGAAAATTTTACTCGTTCATTGAATGGGCCCAGCTGGGTTAGGTAATTAAAAAAAAAACATGCTTAGGGATGTCGATTATTCTAACCCCTGATCCACATCTATGTATATTTTACTTTATCTAAACTAATTGGAATATCACATGATTTTTAAGTAGCATTATCAGTTTAAATATTTATAATGAACAGCACCTTTCTGCAGCCTCTTTTACAAGAAATAATTATACAAGTTATGATCTGTGGATGTGTCCAAGCTTTTAGCTAACACCCATCAGTTCTTGGTGTTGGTAATCTACTGACCTTTTCTAAGTTTTCAGACTCTAATGAAATAATTTCTCATCACTCCATACAGTTAATTTCAAATAAACCTTAAATATCTTTTAATAGTGGTTGCTACCATATGTTAATTAATGGAATATTTTTCATTTATCTTTTGTTTCAAGATAGAGAAAAATGCATCTTTCGTTTACTTGTCAGTTTTATTCTTGTTTATGGCTGTGATTATATGAAAGCTCCTAAGGTATGAGCGATGCTGAATAATGGCACTGATTAAAGTCTCGGCTTATGGAATGCTACGAAAAGTATTACTTGTAATCCCAAGAAAGAAGGACTTGAAAAAAGTCTGTCGGGACCGGGAAACGAACCCCGGTCTCCCAATTGCCGGTCGGGTGCTCTGTCCGTTGAGCTACCCGGCAGAACATTTTTCCAAGTCATTCGGGAGACTTTGTGGGCAATTGGGAGACTCGGGTTCGCTTCCCTATCCCGTCAGACTTTTTTCAAGTCCATTCTTCCTTGGGATTTTTCCTGAGTGCGCACCATCTTGCACTAGATTACCCTTATCCGTTTTATATGTTTATTGCTTGTGAGCTTTTGTGCTTCACTTATGTGGACTTGTTCCGCTTATAGCATTCTGCCTTATAGTAAGGTAAGCAAAGGCAAACTACCTCACTCCTCGTCTTGCCTAGTAAGCCTCATTCCATTCTCCTAGCTCCTTGTAGCTAATGGTAGAGGGAATGAGGATTTAACCAACCTTGGGGCTTAATAATTTATGGCTATTTTAAAAATCCTTGTTTTGACCATCAAATAAGACCAGACTTTTGCAATGAAATGTTTCCATGGAATAACTCGTGAATTGGACGAGAAGAAGCCATAAGCTCAGATCTACACGGTTTTTGTTCGGAATAGTCGGGGAAAGTAATTGTGAGTTGGCTTTCCTTTAAAACGACGATCCTCGAGTAGTATATCATAGCCAGAGCCGCGCCGTCCTATGGGTGCAAAGGGTGCATCGCACCCGGGCGATGGCATCTTAAGGACCAGAACAGAAGCTTAGCCAACTATTATTATTCTTGCAAAAACACAATTTGTCGTTTTCTGTGAGATATATTTCCCATTCATCCCATCGAGAACCATTTCCATTCATCAATGAGCCAAGACAGGTAAAACAATTTTACTCTCCTCGGCATAGAGAATTAAATTTGTGATGGACCTTTTTTAATGATATTGTACAAGAATTCGTAGCTACGAAATCTCTCTATGTACATTTTTAACTTAAATATCATGATGTTCTTATTTGCCTCCATCCCCTTGATATGTGATTATTTATGTTGCAACACGATTTTTATTAAAAATTATTTCATTCATATCATTTTAAGTTATGCGCCTTGCGATGATAATGATACTCGAAAGTAATTAACTTTACTCGTAGTGACAATTTATTATGCCAGCATACAGAATATGGATGCTAAATTGTTACTGATGTTTGGTGACCAATGTAAGCTGGGAAACGAAGTCATAAAACATTGGTTTTTCATACTCTCGAAAAATAATTTCTACCTGCAAATCAGGAAATGTATGGTATTGATGTTTAATTTTTAGGGGCGGTACATTTTCCATTGTAAGAGTTAAGCAAGGATTGGCGTACGAAAAAGAACTAAAGATTTACCATAAATTTATGAATAATGATGGGAACATCACATTAAAATAAGAAATTGGATGTTATTTTTCTATTGCTACGCGCGCTTTAGCGTTGCTAAGCAATGCGTACTATGTTAACGATTTCTTTTACGCGAACAGCCTAACAACTGGAAAACCGGAAGAGAGCATCCGTCAGCTACCGTCCTATTATTCTAAAGAATGACAATTCTTCACACAATGCAATGTATGTACGTGCCCATGGATCCTTGAAAAATGAGTGGAACAGAGACAGCAGATTTTAGTGAGATAAAAATTCAAAATTTGTCAAAACACGCCGGCATTGCAACTTTTTGGGAAAACCCAAACGAAAATGAGGATATCAACTCATTCTCCGATGCAGACGGTCATAAATACTGTGCGATAGCCTCAAGGCTGGGAGCAGCTGATGGTACCTGCCCCACCTTGACCCGAAACTTGTGGAAGGCCTCCGAAAGTTTGGTAATCAGGGGGATAAGTGTGTCACGTTGGTCCCATTGAGAGCTTTACTGGATAATGACAGCCCACGCAACGCTCATCTTTCCTCGTTTTCGAGGTTCTAATAATTAGAAGCCGCTTTTCCTTAACAACGCTGATTCGGTGTGTTTCAAAATATCCTTGGGAACCTTATTATTGTAATCGATGTTTGTTAAGAACGAAAAAAACCCTTATTTTTAGCTCACTAGAATAACCACCCGCTCAATTGAAAATGTCTTCTGCAAGGATTATTGCATAGTCGAAAAAGACGGGATTTCCAAAGCCCTTGAATTTAAGGGGTTGGTGCGGCTTTGCTGAGTTAATTTCGACTAACACTGACACGTTTATATTGGTGATTCACGGTAACGTATACTGAATTCTTTGCTCCATGGAACCTGAAATCCATATATTTATTATTTGGCCAATTTACAATTTAATTGCAATGGAGATTCCGGAATCGAATTTCATCTAGAGCCTACAAACATGCGTATTCACGTAAATTCTCTTAAAAAACTATTATGTGTTTGTATCGCATTAATGTACATGATAGTAGTCCCGTGATAAGCGGGTAGGGATGATTTGTTTTTTNTTATGTATAGATAGTAGTCCCGTGATAAGCGGGTAAGGATGATTTGTTTTTGGGTTTATAAGGGGGTTCGAAACACTTTTGGCCATCGGAGGGGGTGGTGCATGAGAAACGCTTTCACTTAATTATAAGAAATTTTTTGAGTTATTTTGTTTTAGCCAAGATTTCGATCCGAAAACAACTTTGAATAAAAAAAATAATCTGATTTGAGTTCTCAATCTTACAGCACCTGCTTTGAATTCTTAGACATTACTTATTTAATTTTACCGAAGGAATAAAGAATTAAAGCGATAAACATGACACAATGATGAAAGTTTTAGGGAAACCTCCTTTGAACCTCCTGGAGTCGGACCAAGAAATATTTAAGTTGATCTCGCAAAGATTTCAATATTCTTTCAGATCTCTTTTCACTCCGCTAGTTCCACATCCTTACCCTTTTTAAAAATGATTGATTTTCATCCATCGAAAGTAAATTATGCACAAATTTCTGCACATGCATCTGATATAAAATACATCCTTATTTGCCAATGTATTTGGCCAGAGCCGAGCCCAGCCTATCAGCCGCCTGGGTGCAAACATAATTTGCCGCTCCTTAAAATTAAATACCAAAACCTGATTAGCAAGTAAATATTATTTTGCAAGACTTTGAAAAACCAGTGTTTTATTACTTCGTTCCCCTGCTTACATTGGTCAAAAAACATCAGCAGCAGTTAATAATGCATATTCCGTATGTTGACATAGTGAATTGTCATTATGAGTTAATAGTTTACATTGCTTATTATCCTAGCGGCAAATCTCCGGAAGTGTCAATGAAACACGTAAAGCTATTTGAAAATTAGAAAAAGACTCATCTCAAAACTCTCGTGAGGATGTATTCCAAAACCTGAAGAGGATTTAATCTTGGTACCAGAAAAAAAATTTTCGATGCCAATTCTTTGATTAAATCCACTGCAAAAATATTCCTTTTTCGTCTTGAGTATCCATAAGTCTTTACATAAATGTTTGCCAATCTTAAATTTCACATCATAATCGTTCCCAGATAAGTCATGTGTATTAAAGAGGAAACAACAAATAGTTCTGTTGTAATAATAATAATGGTTGGCTACGCAACTGTTGCCGCCCTTTAGATGCCGCAGCCCGGGTGCGATGCATCCTTTATGCCCATAGGACTGCGCGGCTCAGTATTTCCCCTGGAATCCCCTATAGCAGGGATGGCGATTGCGAATCCTTTAGTTGAAAGCGTGCCTATTTAAAATAAAATAAAAGTCGTGCCAAAGCAAAGCGTGAGATTCTAACATTACCCACCTTAAGGCGCCATTGATGGGTAATGTTGTTGACGTAAAACCATCAGTAATCAACGGCATTCATTTACTTGAATGGGCTTGATATATAGAACATATATAAGTGTTGCGCCGTTGGATTTCGCGTGACAACGTTCTCTCGCGTGCCGTAGCTTCGCCACCCCCATCCTTGGTGGATATACCCACTTAACAAAGAAGTTTCACCACATAGTTAACGATATGTTCAGGTCCGTAATGATTACGATGGTTACGCATTTACTGAAATGATTCAACTCACGTAAGTCGTTGTGCCGTTTGCATCCTCTACGGCCACCGTGTAGTTGGAGGTCATGGCGACGACGGCCACGCTGAGGTTCACTCTCAGAGCATAAACGTTCCAGAAACCGAGGAAAGCGAGAGCGGAGACCATGTATCTCCTGGGTAGTCTGCATCTCGACTTGATGTTCTCGGCAACCGCCTCCATCGCCTCCTTACGGACTTCCCCAGCCACCGTCATCTTCACTTGCAACTAAGCAGTGCTCTTATGGTCAAATGCGGATGGTGCTGTTTTTATGGCCCTGTTGACAGAGAAGCATCGTTTAGTAAATTACGTAGGAAATACTCAAAGTTGAAAAGCTATGAGTTAATTTTGTTGATGAATGAACTCTATTTCCATAGACAGATGGATTGATACAGATTCCATTTGCTTGGCCCATGTGGGACGGTTTATAGATTCATATATAATACAGTGTCAATGAATAAAAACATAAATGAATTACCACCCATCCACAATATCAACACATTACATCAACTACTATAATTAAATTACATCATTAAGATATTTACAATGTATCCAGTATAGTACTACGCCAACTAACATCAACTACATTAATTTTATGTACAGAATTAATTGTCATGCAAGACTTTTCAGGGTTCCTGATAGGCCTTCACGGCTACCGTAGCGGCCACGGGGCCCACGAAGTCCCCACCGTACATCACCCTACCAGGCGATCCCCTACTCGACTCACATTTNGTAGTTATATGTCAATAATTAAGGAATTAATTAATAGTAATTAAAGAATTAGTGCCTTATAAGTAGGATAATTGTTGTTCGATATCAAGAAGTCGGCGAATTACGCATAATTTCCATTCTCACGCAGTTGCGAAAATCCAGCCCTCTCATCTCGCATGACATATTTACGAATAGCTTATAATGATGTGCAATCGGGTTATTTCCCTCAAAATCGGCGGAATTCCTTCGCAGGAAATTACGAACCGTGGAGACCTAACGTTGAGTCTTGAGCCTTGGGCATCTCCCGTCAACTTACCCTTTCCCGAAACCATGAGAGCGTCCATGCAAAAAAAGTTTTTTTCTACATTCTCTTTGCCGGAGGTTAACTTTCTCACGGTAATTCCATGACCTGCGGCATCTTCAGCATTGAACACCACCCAAAAATGCCATAAAATATGTAAAAGGCGATCTTTTGGTGACCTTCATGCATGTCTCGAAAGATTTTTTCCCACTGTCCTTGAATGCTAACAAAATCTATTTTCGCAGTGTAAGGAAATGCCAACTCTGTAACTCGACAAGATCTTTTGATACATTATCATATACATTGCTTTCTCGGCATAAATGGCCAATTAGAGAAATTTAATTACACCTGCCTTTTTGAAAGATATCAAGAGACACAGGATACATATATGACATGTATACAGAGTTGAAGGATTGTAGGGTTAAATGGATAAAATGCATATTCAGCCATTATTACTCATTGATGAAGATAGTAATGCAGAATGAAAGAGTGAACTTCAAAAGGACGACGAAGACGATGGTGCTATCAGGTCATAATAGGATGGGGAAAGATTTGCTGTTTAACTGCTATCCAATGCTAGAATATATGTACCTTATTTATAGAAAACGATTACAATAATCTAATGTTAAAATTCGGGGATTGCTGAAATGCTTGTAATTTCATATTAATGATAATAACCGCATAGCATAGTGTTTATTTGCATAAGACATTGCAAACGTATAGCATCGTCATAAAATGAAAATAAATATACTTATATAAAATCATCTTGTAAAAATCATATAAAAGAGACTGACAGGTTTTGTTAACTACAATTGCTGAAAACATTAGTCAGTACATATGTACGGGAAACAGCTTTCAATTATAAGTTGTAACGGATTTTTTTTCGTACACATTCATAATGATGACAAAAGACACGATTTTTTCGTAATAATAGTGTTCCCACTACAAAAAAATGGAGTTTTCATAAAAAATTTCCATTCAATTAGGTTTTCCAAATAGTAGGAGGATGCAACGCTACTTCCTATGGATACAATTCCTGTTCCCAAATGAGCTTAAGTACGTTTTAGACTCAAATGTCAAACGAACACTATATAATTTATTTCATTACTCTGTGTTTTTCCGCAACGTGGGGTTTTTTCTTTGTCGACCTTTATTTTTAAAGATTTTTCCCCACACTCTCCTCTTTCTTTTTAATTAAATTATTATAACAACGTACGAGGTTAGATGGAAGAGAGGCCCAATCGGGACTATAAAGTTTTCGCTCGCCAATAAAGTGTTAATATATCTAAAAAAAACACCTCCAAATTATTGATCTGGCCGCAGTAAGACTAAGTCTTAGTCCGATTAAAAGAATCAAGGTTATATCAGTCTATTCTTATAGACATCCCACCTGCTAGTTCTAATCCATTACGACATGTTAATGGCTTGCATAATCTATTCATTTGATATAATATAGACGTAGCACTCATAGGAGCTGACAGCTTTCGCCTACTCTACGACGACCCATAAAAATGACCAAGACCTAATTATAAGCTTATTTTGGAAGAAGCGGATCTCTCCAGTCAGATAAAAACTGATTTATCGTACAATTTGAGTCAGTTAACCTGAAGTCTTAAGTGTGTATTGAATATGCGTAACTAGTGGCGAATTCTTTGGCATCCTTTATTTTTCAATACTGCTATTTTTCATTCTGATCCGATAGACTTATCTAGCAAGCGCATCTGTATTATCTTTGTTTGCCTTTTAGATGTGATTATCCTTAAATTTTTGTTAACTATCAGCAAGTTTCGCTCGCCAGTTCCTTGTGGATGTTTTCCAGCTGTAATGTATTCTCCGAAGTGCAAACCCACGAAGTAGTTTCTTAGATGCTCTTATTTTCAAATACTCACAAAAACGTTCTATTATTATTGTTATTATCATTGTTATTGTTGTTAAAAATATTGTTTTTTAATTGTTGTTATTATTGTTATTATTACTAATGCTATGCCAATTATAATTAATTTAATTGCAGATAATAATTTTTGATGAAGATAAAGTAACAGAGATGTGAAATCACATATATAAAAAGCAAAACGGCTGTCTGTCCGTCCGTCCTCCTCTCTATCTCAGAAACGGCTTGATTTAGAGATGTAAAACAAACTGCATAGTTTTGCTACGAGGTTGAAAGTCTCACGGAAACTATTCCTATCTTTGAGAAGGCTCAGATTCGAAACCAGGAGCCCATTTTGCGCTTCCATAAGAAATGCAAGTACAGTTAATTTTCGTGTCTTGCAGACTTCGTTTCTTTTGCAAAATTAAATTAGAAACGATGGCCCTACGAAATCAATACAAAAGTCAAAAGAAAAGAAACTGATTATAAATTCTTATTTTTGTATAGATTCGAAGTTGCGAGAATGGTGATAAAATATACGGAAACTTTGTGACATCTCATCAACAACTCATTCCCTTGACGACCAAGGCGATTGTTGAATTCGAGTACCCATTCAAATACACGGAGATTGTAGGTCTATTTAGAATTAATGGTTGAAACTAATGTATACATACAAATTACACCGGCATGCTTAGGAGGTCTAGATGTATACGATAATAGATGTGTTTCGAAAATAAATTAAACCCCGTCATGCTTGACTGTGGCGCTTACTATTAATGCAAATAAATTATAACAAAAGAATAAGAATGGTTAATAAGAGCAATTTACGGCTAGGAAAAACTCGCCTAATTACTAATATTTGCCTCAAACAAGTTCTGTTTCTTACTGACACGAAGTTTGAACGTTGTAAATCTTAGTTTTTCAGGACTCGGGCCAGCCTGAATACTTGTATACGCTCATTATAATAGAAAGCAATAAATTCCGAGAAGACTTTCATAATACGAAATCCTTGGGAAGCCGAAAAAACGACAGACGGTACTTTTTATGAGGCGAAACCAGCTACGCGTGAAAGGAAAGTTTTTTGCCGCGTACTTCGTATCGATGGCCGCAAACTGAGTCAGAAAAATGTGTTAAAACATTCTTCTTAAGTGACGATTCGTTTTTTATCTTGTTTTTTATAAGTTACTTTCTCTCTCGAGAAATCTACTTGAAAGCCTTTTTAAGTTTCAGAAGAAGTATGATATTATAAACTCGTATATTAGAGCATGAAAAGTGCAAAATTACCATTTACATCAATGGATTGTGGAAAGAAGAAAATTTTAGGTATCAATTGTTACAAATAACACGTGACAGCTTGTTTTCATCACCAAAAGTGTAATCTTTTGAAGGAAGTCTTTTTTTCGCGTTTCTTCTACATCAATCTTTTGTTTTCGCTGGAAAATCTTATATTATAAGGTGTGTGTATTAATGTAAAAAAATTATGTTTGTCCGACTAAAACTCAAGAACCAGAACTCGCATAACTTGCAAAATTTCGAAGTTTAGAAATGTCTTCCCGGATTACAAAATAGGCTATTTTGATTCACCTGTCTCCGGTTCGACTCCAGACGTTTAAAACTGTTTCTATAAGAAATGCACTTACAACTCACTTGTATTGTTTGCAGGGTTTACTTTATTTGGAAAATTAAATCGGAAAGAATAGCCGTACGAAATCGAGACAAGCACCAAAAAGAGGTAAATTGAATGAAGATTCTTATTTTAGCCGTGGAAAATTGCTTTCCATTCGAAATTGAGAGAATTTTGATAAAATAAACGAACATTTTGTGATATGTTGTGGTTGTAAACAACCGGTCCCCCTGACGACGAATTCCATTGTTGAATTTGTGCTGACGCATTTTTAGTTAACTTTTATCGCTTGCAGGGTTTGTTTCTTTTGCAAAATTCAATAAGAAAGAATAGTCGCATGAAATCGAGAAGAGCACCAAGAAAAGGGAAACTGAATAAAGATTCTTATTTTGTTCGTCGAATTTTTTTTTCTTTTAAAAATTGCGTGAATTTCGATGGAATAAACGAAACTTGTTTAAAATTTGAGGCTGTAAACAAACCGTCCCCCTGACGACTAATTCCATTGTTGAGTCCAAGCTCATGCATTTTCATGTTTTCCCAGTTGAGAATCAACGGGGAAAGATAATATATTTAAAACAAATAACGTGAAAAATAGCGATCTGATTACGACCAATTATTATCATTTGATGGTAGCATCAATATTATCGGGCAATTCATTCGTAACTAATTAATTAACGCTGATGAAAAGCTGCTGTAACTTGTTGTGAAGCAACGATGGAAAGTTCTCACGTCAACGATCCGACAATCAAGGCGTTATTAATTGGTTTGTTGTCTTCTACCTCAAAAGGTTGATTAATCTTAACGAATCAGTACGTAATTAAAAAATGCCAGTTAATTGAGACAAATTTCCCCGTTCACTGATCGTTCCGAAACGTTTAATTTGTGAAATATGATGAGGTGATAATTTGCACAAGATTCATTTGTTAATTAGATGTGCCGTTACCGAGATCTCGTAACGTACTTTTGACGTTACCCGGGAGTTTTCGTGTCTCATATTTTTGTGCCTTTTACTGCTGAGAAAAGTTGCAATTAACGAATTAACTCTGCTTTTTAGCGTGGCAGTGGAAACAGGTTTTGAGTATTTGGGCATTGCACATTTCCTTTTCATTCTCATGTAGGAAAGCCGAGGACAAAGTGGGAATTATTTCCCGTAGATTTCATTCAATAAGACGTCGGAAGTCTTCGAGGCCGCAGCAAGTTCAATTTCCGCTCGTTTCACTCATGGGACGGTATGTTCTTTGATTTCCATGCACCGTTATGGATGTACTTGGCTGAATACGTGTTCTTCTGTAGTTAGATTTTATCGTAATTTACGCTTCCCAGCAAAGGTTGTTTTGAAGGGAATTAAATTGAGATACTGTCGAGACGTCTACAGATAAAAATCGGCAAAGATATTTAATTATGAAACTTTATTATATCTCTAAGTTAGAGGTTTAAAAACACTCCGTATGTCTGCAGGCGGAATTCACGTTTAGAGACAAACGGGAAGCTCCGGATTACCGATTTCTGGAAAGTCCCAATGCGCATTTCAGAGACAATGCCTCCATTATGAAGGGCTCATCGATAGGAAAATCAAAGATTTTCAAGAAATTATTTTCCTATTGAGGAGCCCTTGATAATGGAGGCATTGTCTCTGAAATGCGCTTAGGGATGTTCCCAGAAATCGGTAATCCAGAGCTTCCCGGTTGTCTCCAATCGCGAGTTCCACCTGCCGACGTACGGCTTACGGAGTGTTTTTAAACCTCTAATTCATTAACAGCCGTGTTCCGATTTTCTTGTCTTACCTCTAAGTGTCTTACCACCATTTATTGCATTTCAGAGTGTTCTCGACCATTTATTGCATTTCAAGCGCATACATACCACGCAGATATTGACTGGTTTTACAGAAAATTGATATGCCGAATTACCTATAATAAAGACAATAATCGTAGGAGAATACATATTACAGGGAACAGAATGCTCGGTAAGTAATACCGGCGTAGGGTGAAATACATACGGCCTCAAGTACATCTGAAATTTTTACGAATAAAATTAATTAGAATACTATTTTCACACAAGCCCTCTGTTTACCTTTGTAGGATATATGCCCAATTAAAATATACGGAGAGCAATATATGGGAACATTATCAGATTCCCATGCACAATTTTTACTTTACATCAACCGATGGATCCCGTAAAGAATGACCGAAGTTGCTTAGTAACGAAAACACTTGCGCGAACGTGACATTGCGCGCGTAAAATTTGTAAAGTATTGATTTACCGATGACTTTGGCATATTCGTAGGAAAATGTGGCCACCTAAATTGGAAATAGTCACGGTCACGGTAGATATAATTTATTCCACTGGATCTTCCGAACGTGTAAAAGATTTTGCCGTATGAATTATTACTGGGATACTGGATTCATTTTCTGTTTGAAAGAATGATATTCATGGATGAAGCTATACTAACAACAACCGTTGCCAAGATATTTAAACCATCTAAGAACCTCTACTTATTTATTTCAGTCGGGATTTCGATGAATATTCATAATCCGAGTTGATTCTTAATTAGTAATAAAATTAGTAAATATGTTCCTTTTCCCAATAATCTCGCGCAAGAAAGAGAGATTGCGCTTCAAAAGATGATAACAATAAGTCTTCGTATTGTTTACTTGTTTCGATTCTTGAGACAACATTCCTTTGCTCAACAATCGATAACAATTGCGCTCCACCGTCAATGAATTTTATCAAGAATCAATCGACTATAATTTTTCTTTATCCCAGTCCTACATTGTCACGTTTCAAGCCATTTTGATCCTTTTTACATTATTCGTACGCTCTGATCAATGGGAATATTGCGGTATCCTCAATTGCACTGGAATCTATTATTACCTTTTCGTTGGCTCTAAAACGAACGGTAATTTAGTAGAATTTTTCGCCTCGTATCGGCCTCCTGATTACTTCGAGGCTTCCTCTTGAGGTTTCCATCGAATTGTCTCAATGTCGAGTAAGCTAATGAACGCAAATTAAACACAATTAGTGCCGTCCTTGAGGTAAATTCTTTTCCCTTGGTTTGACTCCGTCTCTTAATATGGAACATCATTTGGCGATGGAGGTTAGGACATACCGAGTCACCACGTACAGCTAATATTACGTAAAACCCTTACAAAAGATGACACAATTGAGTAATCATTTCATCCAATGTGTATATTGATCTCACAATTAGCTGCTATCTGTTTGTAAAGTATCCAGGCCGGTTGGGACCTCATCCCCTTCACTATCAGCTACGAAGAAATAGAAGGAAATGAGGCTTACTAGGCAAGATGAGGAGTGAGGTAGTTTGCCCTTGCTTTCCTCACTGAGCCAATATGCTATAAGAGGAACAATCCCACGTTAGTGAAGCACAATGACTCTACGAGTAACACTTTTCGTAAAGTTGCATAAGGAGAAACCTTAATTAATGCCATTATGCAGCATAACTCATGCATCATTTGCTTTTATATCATCACGGCAATGAACTATACTGAGACAAAACTATATAAAAGATACATTTTTCTTTATTCCGTGCCAAAAGATAAATGTTAAATATTTCATTCACCAAGATATGGTAGCATTGATCAATTATAGCTGCAACCAAATTCAAAGCAACATATTAAGTTAACATGCAGCCCGCGCTATCGTTATTAACGGGTATATTTCCTGACTTATAGCTGTTACTTAAGTGATGAATAAAGACGTATAAAATTAGAAGATCTTTAATTGCCTAAAATAAACACGCTGCGTTTCATACAGATAGAGTTCTCTTTCATTAACATCATAGGCGAGCTGCGTATAGTAGTGAAAGGGTTAACGAAAAAAGTGATATTTTTGGAGAAAGTGCTCGAAATTCACTCTTGTGAACGGAAGTACTATTTTATGGTAAAAATGAAATATTAATTACGTTTTTTCTCATTATACTTGAAACAATTATTTCTAGCGCAATTCTCCTGACTGGACGAAAATATAGAGCTTGAAGTGCATGAATTTGGTTGTTTTAAAATCCTTTGCATAAGAGCTAAATAAATTACAGGCTACTATAGTTACAAGGTACAATAGCCATTAGTACCCTCTCCTAACTACACCCCATTAGGGCGAGTGGCACAAAGTTTTGCAGTCTCCTGAACAGTATGTTTTCCATTTGTTTACATTGATTTAATTTTATACGGTAAATCAGGCTTTCGCTTATTCATATTTCGTTGCACATTATGCATGAATTTAGTCCTGAAAACGTATTACCCACACAAAATTCGTGAATTCGGTTTTTAAAATGGACTGTAAGATTCGACAGTTATTTTAGTACACACGGTAGGTAAACAAAATCAAACGAAATATACATTTTCCTATATCCTGTTCCAAGAGACGAACGATGAATACTCCATGCATCCTCATATGTTAGAAGAGACCTTATAGTCTCAATAATATAAGAAAAAATCGCCGGCTAAGGACTAACACATTCATTCAAGTTGCTATTGGTATATTAGTAGTCCTTTAGCTAGTATTAGTAGTCATGAACCCCGAAAATTCCAGTAAAAGTAATTTACATTTTGTATCATGTTAGCATTACTTAGGTTTCAGGTAAATATTATTTATGAATGTAACAAAATAATAATCCTGTGGGTGCTGTATGTATGCCATGCGTCTATTGAATATTCATTGTGAACATATTTGTATATAGGTAGGTAAAAAAACTGCTACCAAGCTTATAGCCTCCCCGTAGTTTGTTAATAATGATAATAATTAAAGAACTAGTGCGCTATTATTAGGATAATTGTTGTTGGATATCAATAATCAAATAATTAGTTAATAATAATTAAAAATCAGTGCGGCATTTGTAGAATAATTGTAGTTATATGTCAATAATTAAGGAATTAATTAATAGTAATTAAAGAATTAGTGCCTTATAAGTAGGATAATTGTTGTTCGATATCAAGAAGTCGGCGAATTACGCATAATTTCCATTCTCACGCAGTTGCGAAAATCCAGCCCTCTCATCTCGCATGACATATTTACGAATAGCTTATAATGATGTGCAATCGGGTTATTTCCCTCAAAATCGGCGGAATTCCTTCGCAGGAAATTACGAACCGTGGAGACCTAACGTTGAGTCTTGAGCCTTGGGCATCTCCCGTCAACTTACCCTTTCCCGAAACCATGAGAGCGTCCATGCAAAAAAAGTTTTTTTCTACATTCTCTTTGCCGGAGGTTAACTTTCTCACGGTAATTCCATGACCTGCGGCATCTTCAGCATTGAACACCACCCAAAAATGCCATAAAATATGTAAAAGGCGATCTTTTGGTGACCTTCATGCATGTCTCGAAAGATTTTTTCCCACTGTCCTTGAATGCTAACAAAATCTATTTTCGCAGTGTAAGGAAATGCCAACTCTGTAACTCGACAAGATCTTTTGATACATTATCATATACATTGCTTTCTCGGCATAAATGGCCAATTAGAGAAATTTAATTACACCTGCCTTTTTGAAAGATATCAAGAGACACAGGATACATATATGACATGTATACAGAGTTGAAGGATTGTAGGGTTAAATGGATAAAATGCATATTCAGCCATTATTACTCATTGATGAAGATAGTAATGCAGAATGAAAGAGTGAACTTCAAAAGGACGACGAAGACGATGGTGCTATCAGGTCATAATAGGATGGGGAAAGATTTGCTGTTTAAATGGTTCAAAAGGAAGAGAAAGACCGAGAAAATCTTGACTGAATATTGTGAATGAACTCCTGGAGGAGGAGGGACATTGAAAACCAATTCCAGTGTCTATAATTTAACAAAATTTTCGCATGTCAACTCCTTTGAAACCTCTACTTTGAAAAGTATCAAAGATTCCGTTCAGCCGAATTTCAAAGATGCGTGATTTAAATGGTCCAAAAGGAAGACCGAGAAAAACTTGACTGAATTTTGTAAATGAGGTCCTGAAGAAAGAGGACATTGAAAACCGATTCCAGTGTCTACAATTTAACAAAATTTCCACCTGTCAAATTCTTTGAAACGTTTCAAAGTATCAAGGATCCCGTTTAGCTTCGAGTTGTCGATTAGTCAAGTTAGGCCCAAAGACAAGCGCGAAACCTTGCAATCGATCCAAATGGAAAACCCGTTGGCATGAGTGTTGATCCCGGAATATTCGAGTTTTAAGGCATGTGTCCTTTAATAGGACTTCGGATGTCATTTGAGGGAAAAGTTTGAAAGTTGATCTCTTAATGTTTGGCATGGAAAATACATGACCCGATTCTTATCGTCGGCGTAAAATCGAAAGTGTGCCGCCCCTTAGTTCAATAGGAAACGATTTTAGAATTGACGAACCGTCCCCTTCCTCTTAGAAACTTTAAATGATAATAATAAGAACGAAAAGTAAATTATGCTGTTTTTAAATCAGTTCAATTTTAATTTAATGTGATTCATCTCAATTGAAAATTCAATAACCCTATGATGGAGCGATTTAAGGCACAAGAAGTATGAAGCCGGATCCCCGAAGACTCAGTGGTATACGATACATCCTTCGTGACTCCTATTACATAAATCAAGGTATACTTTTGTTTCTTAAATAAAATTCTAAATGTGATTCCCTAGGAATACAAAAGCTATCGATTTCTGCTAATTAATTCTCAAAAATTAATATATTCTGGTGTTACTTGGTGAAACTTCTCCATGACAATGCCGTAAATAAAAACACAAACAAGTTCGTGAATAATATTTATCCAATTATAATAATTCGTGAATGATTAGTTAATAACCTAAAAGCTTCTAAATATATACTTATCGTGATATCGTTCACTAAAAATGCGATCACGAAGTTATTCACGTAACAAGGGAGCAAGGTACATAACATCTTTTTGAAAATAAGAAGTAACTTTCGTTTCTTTCCATCTATGATCGGAGGTACCTGCTTCACGCAGACAAATTAAGTTTCGACCTAAAATTCAAAGTAGTGAAAGTGAGAAGTGGTTGATTGAAACGCCAGATCAACATTTTCTATATTTCATCGGAGTTTGCATCAAGGAAAATGTGTATGAAAATTATATTCTTATTGCATGCGCTTGAACGTCAGATTTTTTAAAAAATATATAAAATTCTCTTTTGTAGCGATGTAATGAACTCTTGTGATTCTCACAGTAATTTTAGTGATACCGATATGATTCGTTTTGAGATTCGATGCCGAGATTTTGAGTCATGAGACAAGAATAACATTGTGGGTACAAATGTGACTAGACTATGAAACAATATCTGAAGTGCCAGTTGATTCTCAACGTTGAGAATAGAAGTCGGATTAAATATAGTATTTTCTCCTATTTGTACATAAGAGAAAATAACATCTCGCATCTTAGTTTAGTCCAATGGGACAGGTTATCGAAAAAATGTCAATCTAGTCAAAGTTCTCATAGTTCGAAGCCGAAATCTACAATCACCAGTGTGAATATTTATGGAATTTCCTCCTTGTGAAACATGTCTCAAGTTAATGTGCAAGTTTGCAAGATTTTCAACTTCTGGTTCTGGGATTTTTAATCGTATAATATGTCAAGAGTCCGAATTGATAGACAAAATTTTACTCATCCATCTCCATTAATTCACGACGCTGCTACGTATGTTTGTTGCCACGGCGATTCATCTCTACAAATGACTGTTATAGTTAAAATCTCTTAAAGTTTTCCTCCTCTTCACATCGTCAATTCTTGTCATTTCTTCTAAATTGGCCTGAATACACAATGCATTCATATGGGAAAATGCATGAGCTCGGAATCAACCATCGCAATGGTCGTCAGGGGGACGGGTTGTTTACAACCTCAAAATTTCACAATATATTCGTATATTTTATCTGAATTCTCGCAACTTCGAATCGAAAGCACGACTCCACGACTATAATAAAAATCTGTAATCAATTTCCCTTATTTTGGTACTTATCTCCATTTCATACGACTATCCCTTACAATTTAATTTTACAAAAGAAATAGTTTGTAATCGATAAAATCGAATTTTACATGTATTTCTTACGGAAATCTATTTGAACGATTTGGTCCAAACCCAGCAAAGTTATCGAATAAAAAGGTAAGGTACTTCCTTTTGGATCTCATTGTCAGAGAACACGTGTGCAAAGTCAGACGCAAATCGGACAAATGGTGTGGCCTCCAATCTCAAACAAACATACAGACAAATCCACTGAATTTCTGCTTTATATAGATAGATACATATTTACGATAATGTGACTTGTAAAGTATGAAACATTGATGACAATACTGTAAACATTGAAGTGCTGCAATTGCAAAACTCAAAGTTACAAATTTCTGCAAATACAATTACAAAACAATCCTATCTAAAAAAAACCGTCCGCTTAGTAGAATAGATTCTCCGAAGCGAGTTTCTTCCTACGATATCAAATCATGACAAGAGTTTCTGCCTGAAAGCATTCTATTCTGATTGATCGTTCGATTTCAGTTTTAGTGCTAAACATGCCGGTTAAAGATAGCTCCTTGGGGAACTTTGAGGAACTTGTCCTGCAGGACAATGAAATGCGGGCGACCTAGTCAAGGTTGAGCGTGAACAAGCGCTGTTTTGCTTCCCACTGAAGCGGCATCTCCCTAACAGACAGATTGCGGCCGCACGTGCACTGGATAAGATAAACCCTCCCGAACTCACATGACCGCTCATTTGCATGGTGTATTTGTTGTAGGAGAACGCGTGCTATGCATCCGTGACTGTTTTCGGTGACGTGATTTTCTCTCTAAGCGACCTATTACAGGCGAAACCGCGAGAGGAATAATTTCGTAATTACGTCTTGTCAAGAAAGTTCCATTCGTCGGTATTTGCGAGGAATTCGAGCGCTGCCGATAAAAATCTATAAGTGGAGGAGTGCTCGAGAAAATAGAGATTCATTTTTACGAAATTATTTTGCTCGTTTAGCGGTGTCTGGCAACTATAACGTTCTATGTTTCAAAAATGAAACATTCCACAAAACCAACACGAATGCATTTGTTCCTTATATCTCCTCAATGAGTGTACATACATACATATGTTGCTAGTGTATCAGTTACGTTTAGATTTATAAATTTGTTTCTTTAGCCTGATCTGTTAAAACAGAAGCGCTTTTGCTCTTATTAACGGAAGCTACATAACAGACATACACTATATAATAAGAGTACCTATATCCTACTGAATTCACGATATTTTTATATCGTTTATTTTATTGGCTATAATTATTTCTTTATAATTATTTAAATTAATTGTTTATAATAAAGTTAGTGTAAATATCTCCATGAAGTGTCGTTTTATTATTATTGTTGTTATTAAGCCTCGCAACAATTGTAACTGGCAATTTTTGTAACAAAGTCGTGGTGTTTGTTATTAAATTTATAGCTAATCTTATCGAATGTGATCTATTCTAAATTCGCGTCATTATATTAAATTGTTGTGCAGTCTTAAAGGTTGTAATCCCATTGCATATTTAAGTTGCTGAACTGAAAGTAATTATGATAAGGGAGGCTCTAGATATCAAATAAACACGTAGATGTAATTCTTGCGTCAAAATTGTTTGCTGAACCTTATTTACACATTTTCTGGGAACTGTGCTGTGGATATACGCATAAGGAAAACGATGCAGAGCTACCGGATGACACTTGGGTGGATTGCTCGTTAAATAGAACGGTTTGAAGTAGCCTCTATGTCAACAAACCGAAAACCAGCATGTAGCCGGCATCCGCAGTATTTCAAACACGACCTTTCCGCGCACCATCCGAGTTAATATCCTCGGCACCCCTGCTTGCTTTTGAGTTTACATACCACATTAGAGCGGATGGGACTTTCTCCCATTTCCTTGCTCTTCCTGCAATAACACGTAAGATTTCTAAGGCGAAAGTGAAGTTCTAAACATCCCACCTCGCTAAAATGGGGCGGATGGCTGATTCCTTTTTTTTCGTTAGACTGGTAAATTATGAAGGGATACCGCAGCAAAATTTCAACTTTAATTGCTCACTTGCCATTATGAATAAAAAAATATCTGAATACTGCGCTTAAATAGTTTTGAAATAGAAGAAAACAACGTAGCTGCTGATAACAGAGATATTACGTTATTTTTACACTTTTGCTTTAATTATCAGTTGTTCCTGTTACTATTTCCAGATGGTTGGAATATTTTCCATTTGTCATTTGGTTCACAATAGAGGAAAATTTATTCCTCATTTACTTTTGCTTCAGCCTTGTTTGACTCTCGAATAGCCAAGTGGGCAATACTTTCGACTCTCAGGTTCGATTCCCGGTGGGGCCTACGAGTGTATATTCTGAACGATCTCAGTTGTCGAAGCACTTATAACAATTCTACAACTACTTCATGGTTCATGGTAGATTGATTAGAAAAATGTATCCTTCGTTTACTTGTATCTCGGTCTACTTCATGGCTAAGATAATAAGGCTACTGAGGTATGAATGATACAGTATTATAGCATTTATTTATGTCTATCGTAATTGAATGCAACGTAAAGTGTTATTCATAAAACCATTGCGCTGTAATTCCGTAGACATTTTCCGATTATAGAATTCTGGCACATTGATAAAAGTGAGGGCAAATCTCCCTCTCAATAGCAATCGATTCATTCCCTCACCAAAGCTATTGGAAGCTAATGCTGGAAGGGTAAAGTTTAAAATCAACCCTTGAGCTGAGTACTTTACTGAGAGATTTGTCAGTCAATTGCAAAATACTGGTCTCTTTGGAAATATTTTTATAACAGAATATTTTCCAAAGAGTTAATACTATATTCAGGGTTTCCATATATGGATGGCATAAAAACCTGGACACATTATATTTTCAAGAGTTTTAAACCGGTACTTAAAACTTTATTTTTTCTTAATCTTCTTCAGTGTGCGCGTAAAGTTACCAAGTCATTTACTTTGATTCTTATGGTCATTTTCTTTTAAATCTCTGAATATCCCGTCTTTTCTTAACCAGAGTTTTCGTTCTAATCTGGCCAAGATGAGAAATCGACCGGGATCATTCATCCAAACCGGTTAAGTACCGGTCAAAACGGGAAGTTGGGTGAGCCTAATTAATTATGTTGATGTATTGAAGTTTTAGTAGCATAGTTAATGTAACTTCGACAGCTGAGGTCATTTCAACACATGGGCCCTCAGGGGAACCTAATCAGTTACGTATACAAATATTTAGCCTTGTCTGTTAGAACGGAACCACTTTTGTTTTTATTAACAGAAGCTACACTTCACGGTCATACACTAGATGATAGCTCTTTATTCTTCTAAACTGATGATTTTTTATTTTCGTTTTATTTATTGTTTATAGTTAATTTATAAAATGTAATTTTTATAATAACTTAGTCTCAATCTAGCCCTGAAATAAAGTCGTATTATTATTATCATTATTATTATTATTGTCGTCGTCGTTGTTGTTATCTTAATTATTATCATTATTGTTGTTTAGACTTGCAACAACAGTAACTGGCAGTTTATTTTTGTAACGAGATCATTGTCTTGATTAATAAGTTGATGGCTAATCTTTATTAGATATTAACTGATATCAAAACTAAAACTGATACTAAAATTACAGCCTCTTTGAATAGGGTTCATAAATTACAGCGTTCACATCTCTACGACAAATGTTTTGCGGTAATCTTGGAACTTGTCGAGGCACACGCAGAGAAAACTGTTGTAGAGTAACATCCACTCTGGGACGGGTATTTTTTCAAGGCGCGAAGATCAGTATTCACGTTAGTGAAACACCTAGAAGCCAGGTTGACGTGTCATTAATCTTATCGAAAGGGAAGTTCCTTACGTGGGTGGAAGTGGTCATCGCTTTCCCGGTTACCGAAAGGTGAAAGTTGGCCTTAAGACTGCTAACCATGCCAAGGCCGCAATGCGACACTGTTGCATCCGATGTGTTTTTTTTTAAAGTAGATATTGTCTCCAGCAGAATTTGGAGGAGTGGATGGGCGAGGTCGAACGAATTCGGTACAGTGGAATAACGACGAATGAATTGGCCCTTATGGTTCGGGAAAATCAAAATGGTGTCAGAAGTACCAATAGAGCTATGTACACACAGCTCTATTGGTTTCGTTCGAACTAATTAAGTGCACCATAGTCAGAGTTGCCATTTTATCGACTTTAAATACCCATCTGCTTGTACGGTAGTCAGCCACGAGGCTTGCTTGTACCTCATCCCTCCAGTATTAGCTTTAAATGGAGTACGAGGCTCACTAGACAAGATGAGGAGTTAGGTGCATGGCTACTGATTTCCTTTCGCTGCGCATCAAATACAGACCGTTGTCATTTCAATGCATTCACATAAATGTAGCGCAGTTCTTCTGTGAATAAGTCTTCATATAGTAATCAATAAAGTTATTCCTAAATTAATTTTATTATTCAACATCGTTCACTCCTCGGAAGCCCCACTCCTTGGTAGGAAAGGCGTAATTTATGTACATCGTCAGAAAATAAGAAATATTCCGTTCATCGAGATATAGTGACAGGAGCCAAAAAATAATGAATACTGTGAAATTAAAGCTTCCTTTTAGAATCTATGTTGAATTATTGAATTTAAAAATTTCGTCTGCAACACCTCTGTATTCTTCTTAGATAACTAAGACGCTTGTACTGGGCTAAGGATTGACCCTGCTAACTAATTTATCGGTTCAAGAAAATATCATCTCTATATTTCGGGAATCTGAAAATAAATTTCGGTAAAAAATGAAGATGTTTTCGTTGTATTAGTACGAGATATAGTATTTGCCGGTGTCGAAGACGAGATTTTTTTAACTGATACAAATGTCTCAGAATCGCAGTAAGTCTTCGACACCGAAAGGTACGTTTTTCATAAAAATAAAACTGGTGAACTTCAAAATGTTTCTCAAAGAATCAACCCAATGATAAACTAATTCATATGCTATGCCGCTTAAATCACATCATTCATGAAAGTTAATTGCGTAGAAAAACGGTAATTGGTTACTGATACCGTTATTAAAGGCATTCATTACCTACATAACTCCCTTGCTTTTTAATGACATAAAGAACTTTTTCCGAAGCTTTTGCTTCAAAAACTGATGGTTATTATTTGATTTTTATGCTACGAAACATCTTTTCATCATCGAGATTACAAAATTATCTGTAATTAAATCTATTACGGAAGACTTTAGTTCGAGGAAGGTCATAACGAAGGATAAAAGGGTATTATAATGCATTGCATTTTTACAAAAATAATTCATATTTTTGCGCTTCGTTATTATGTGGTTATAAAGTATCTGTTTAAGATATTGTGTCGATGTAAGGTAGTCATTCTATTCTTGGCGTAACGATATTATAAAGAACAACTGTAATTTCCACAATATAATGAATATTATATATTATTATAAATNATTTTATATCAATTATTATTATAAATAATTAATTATAAATAGTATGCCAAAATTTACAATAAATATTTTGGAAATTGCACAATTATTCTTCGATTCTTTTGATTAAAGGTATTTATTCGGTTAAAATACCTCATCCCCTTACTCATCTTATATGCGATTATAATATTATATATCGATAATTACATATGGTTGTAACCCGCGTACAAATGGGTACCATATAACAACCGTCCCGGAACCTTATTCCGCATCATTTGCATTTTAAAAACTCACCTACCAAACCTGATGCTCATACCTCAATAATTTAAATAATCGCCCCAAAGAACCCCGAGAAAAAAAAATGAGGAAGATTCCTTGACCGGTTTCCCAACAGCTTTTTGCTAAAGGATCGCAAATTTCTCGGTATGCCGTGAGAGATTTTCAACACCGGTATTTCCCCGTCAAGCTGCGGCAAAACGAGCGGCATTTACGGATGGCGAAATGATGAGTTGAATCGCAATGAAGCCGCATGCTTTCCCGCGCGCGCTTATATGGTTGAGCGGGAAATTTCTAATAAGCTCCTAAAGCAGAGCTTCATGAAGAGTTCCCATGCAATTTCCTACCAACACCGTATATCACCGCTCAAAACAGCATTCCCACACTTTTCTCGCACTGTTTACCACCACTTATATGACTTGTGCGGTTGTTAATGATTTGCAAATAGCATATACATGCGTAGTTTTGGCATTCGAAAGCAAGTAAAGAAGTGATACCTGATTTGAGCTTAGGAAAATTATATTCCGCTACGCTTAGGCTCATCACAAACTGTTCGTGGTACCGCATCGTGATGAATGATTTTTTTTTTTTCATTTTCTTTTGTCGAAAGCAGGGTTAAACTACCTCACTCCTCATCTTCCCCGGTAAGCCTCACTCCTTGGTTTCTCGTCGTCAAACTGCTGATTCAAACGCATCATGTTAATGGAATCACTGTATCACTACCTATGTGTCAAAAACGTATGCCCACATATATACGCGTGTGTGAGAAACGCTTCACGAAACAGCTGCACAAAAACAGAGATCTTGTGTATCGAACATACTATTTTAAAAGTATAACAATAATGAGTGAATTATTGGAATCGTTTTCCTACAATATATGTCGAATTCATATTGAATGGCATTTACATTAGTACCACGCAAGCCGCCGTATGGCGTATGGCAGGGGGTGTGAAAGCACCGAACAATTCATCACTTTATTTTGGTAACAGAGAGACGGATCCAAGATAAAACATGAGCCGCTTAAAGCTCGTAAGCCGCTGTTTTTCCGCGTTCGACTCGGAGCGAATAATACCAGGGATTCACCTACTGAGGGCAAGCTTACATATTAATTGTTGTTTCCATAGATCTCTGATGTGATTAGTGCTGTGATAATTTTCGTTATTGTTGTCATATTGTTGTTGTCGACATTGTTGCTGCCGCCATAGTTGTTTCTATAATTATTTTTTATTATTGGTGGATTTTCGCGTAAGTAAACAAATTTACCTTATTAACCAGGATGATAGAACTCTATTTTGTGGTCGATTCTACATATAATAGGAGTCATACTCGTAATATTGTAAATGTAGGAACCCGATACGGTCGGAATAATTCTGAAGAGCATACTAAAAAGAGTTGAGGGAGTGTAATACATTCTAAAGCATTCACCGTATGCACTTGTAAACAAAGTTCTAACGTTCCGTGACTTCTATAATTTCAAGTTTCTCGCAGTGGGTTACAGTATCGGAGGAATGAATGAACGACGTGACCTTTCATGCAATAGAAAACAAAGCCACCTCTCAAAAATCGGAAATCAGCCTTCGTAATCCTATGGCGGCCTACTTTCTTCATTTTGCTTTATCATCCGACTCGGAGAGTTGCTGATATAGATTCGGTAACTCTCAACTTGTTAAAGTTCGGCATGATAAAATGCCTGTTTTTTTTATCGGTACTTTTGTTGGTTTTAAGATGTTGAGACATGTTTAAGCCGTTGTTACTACACACAAAATTCCAACTGTCTGAACACTAGTGGAGTTCTTTTGTTTAATTACAGTCCGTAACGCCACAGTTATGTTCTTCAGAGGAAAGCTGTGGCTTTTAGATCAAGTGCGAAGCGATGGAAACAATCTCCGGAAAACTCGACACTGAATACTTAGCGAGATAAGGTATTAAGCCTTGCGGTCGATTTACAGACTACCGCGTATGCATGTGGTGAAATTTAAAGTGGTTTAGGATTACCTTCTGTTCAGCGCGATTGTTGTTCATACAAACAACGTAAGCGTCGATGGTCAGAACGACTTTCTTAACAGCAGAACTCTCCAACGTAATGCAACGTAATCCAAGAATTTTCGCTAGGGAGGGCTGAACTTATGGATCATTTCCAATAATCTCTGGAAGTCCTTCCAATTTACGATGTCATATGTCAAATACTTGAATCTCATCATAAGAAAGTATTGCCCATAAGGATGTAATTTAAGTGTTCGAATGTTTGTTAATGAGACTTGAGAATTTGGCTCTGAATGTCTATATGTAAAAGTTTTGGGGGGCTTAAGCCCGTCAGCAACCCCCCCTGGGTGCGCGCCTGGAGGGCATAGTGATAACTAAGTTGGGCATCAAGAATACTACTATGATTCATTGTCATCCTCACGAAACATTATACAAACGGACAAATAGCCTGATGGCCATACCACGCTCATAAAAGATCTCTATACAAAACAGAACCGTTCTTACAGAACAACTATTTTCTATGAAATTAAGAAGAAGAAATTGAAAAATTTTAGTGGAGATGTGCTAACTGGATTCCTAAATCGGTAAAAGCTTCTAATTCAATCTCAGTAAAGGTTTTAAGCTTTCTTCTGGTTATTAATTCCATTTTTTACTTTTCTGTTTACGAAATGATATTTTTCAATGTCCGTTATAAGGGTTCGACATAGATGTTATAATTATGGTCGTTCTCACCCAGAAGATTTGGGCTTTTTAGCCTATATTGGATTTCTTTTTAAATATTTAGCAATAGTGCTGGAATCGAGGAAATAACGAATTGAAGAAATGAAGAAGCTTAAGAATCATTTTAATTAGAGTCTCATACGGAAAAAATCACGCCTCGTTGATTGCCCACCTCTTTTGATGAACTGATAATGTTAGCCAATATGACTTTTCGACGTATATTTCTTAAATTCTTCACTTTCCCTTTCACTTTTTACTTAAACATTTAAATACTAAATTATTTTCAGAGTTTAAACCGACCTCCTTCCGTCTGCACACATTGCTTTATCATATTTGATCGGTATCTCCTATATTCCCCGTTTCGCACTCGAAGGGACTTGTTCAGGGTGAACCTTCGGTTCTTGGAACAGGTCAGACGAGAAAGACCTTTGTGGCAATCGAACCCGGGACATCTTTCGCGGAAAGCGAACGCGCTGCCAACTAGGCTATCCGGGGACCCTCTTCCGTCCATTAACTGAATTTTTAAGTCAGTAAGTCTTGACCTTCCCTTAAGATCAAGTTGTGTAACTTATTGCATCCTTGGAATAGAGCCATTTCCTATAGAATTTTAATGTGTGTATGTATATTAAGTGATGTGATATGGTCTAATTCGCTCAAATAATGCATGAGAAATAAAATTTCGCGAAAGAAAACGCCTTCATTAAAACGACAGGATTATATAATTTCGAACATGTATCATTCGAGTAATATTACCACTGCGGAAACTTTCATTGTGAAGTCTGCTATGAAAGTTTCCCTCCATCAGAATTCCTGCGGATCTCTACGTAGCATAAATCAAGACGCGAAACTCATCGCCAAATGGCAAACTTGTTCAAATGACCCCAAAACAACCCTATAACGTTTAAAAATTGAGGTCGATGAATTTCGCTATTAAAACACTTTCCCTATGATGTGCCGATGTATAATTGTCCACGACCTACTCCGCTATCTCTGATAATTAAATGAACGCAACTTCGGAAGAATTTATGCAGTGCCTAATACACCACTACGTTTGCTTACTCGCAGCTGTCTACATTTACCCTTATATCCTAGCCCGAAATGCACCCTTCGTTTATTTTTCAAGCTGTGAACTGTATCCTTAATTTCCGGAAGTCTCTTGTGTTTTCAAGGTGCCAGAGCTTTTTTCGTTAGATTTAAATGCTATTGCATTACTTTTTATTTTTTTGCATCTATGAAACTAAAAGCTTCAAAAAATATAAAGCACTTATTTTTCATTGCCATTAAATCCAAATTGGTACTGAAACAAGCAAACGTATGATTTAGCGCGCCACGAATTCTGAGTTAGTTATCAAGTGTGCCGCCTAGAAATAGCTCAAAGAGGAGTATTGCTTAAGTTAAAGAATAATATTAATCCAGTTAATCTGGAAACCCATTCACGTTTATCTTTTCCTTATGGTTTTGGAGTTGAAATTTTATCCGCAATATATAACAGCCAAAAACAATAGGACCCAAAAGCTTCCCTTGCAACCATAAAAAATTCAGGAACATAAAAATTCACCTATTCTATCAAGAACGGGAGTGAAGTTATCAATTTAGAGAGCCCCGAAACTTTTCTGACCACAAATCAAAAAGTTATTATGACGACCGTCTCTAACGGAATGTTTTTGGTAACTATTCTGTTAGGCCTTGCAGAAACGCCACAGAATTATTTTCGATACTGTAGAAGTTGACCTTGCATCGGTAAACATGGAAATTTTTCGAAGTAACTTATCCACCGAAGAACATTTCTAGCGCGTCAAGGTTGTGGTCTCCTAAGGTTTGCGAGGGTTAGTATTCAGTGCTAGGAAAAATAACCCGGAATCGAGCGTTCTCACTATGATTTGAGAAGAGTAAGTGATGACAATTTGTATCTCACTACCTACTAGCCGTGGGAACTTTCTTCAATTTATTTTAAGAAATATAGGGTAATTTAATCTCATCTCTCACCTTTTCTTTTCCCTTCGTGGAACCCTGGAACGACTCCTAACAGTGATGGGTCTATTCGATTGATCTTCGCCCATCCATCAAATGGCAGCGAAACAATTTGTCACCATGGGAACTCGCGTGGGGTTAGGTGTCTCTCGAACCGGGAGCGCTGCGCGAATACCTGTCCACTCTCTCCCGCTCACGGCCTCAATCTGGGAGATGAAGTCTCCCGCGGTGACCCACGGCATAAAACGTCACGAGAAAACATTTCCTCGTAGCATTCGCTAGAGTCGAGGGGAGGGAGTTTTCGCCAATCTCACCTTCTCCTCTCTCGAGCGTTGACTTTCCAAAGCAAGGTTAAAACATGACGTCGGGTTAGCGATATTTGGTAACTGAACTGAGTTAGAGGTTTTAAAACATTCCATCGGCCGTTGGTCGGCTGGCAAAACTCACGTTTAGAGACAAACGGGAAGATTGTCGATTTATGGGAAAATCCCTATGCGCATTTCAGTGACAATACCTGCATTATCAAGGGCTCATGGAACATATTCCCAGAAAAAATTCTGAATTCATTACAGATCGATCGATCCCAGAAAAATTCCTGATTTTGAATCAGGGTCAATCTGAAGATGAAAACCAAAACCAATTAAATTCATTAATATTCTTTAACCTTGATATTTGCTCATTTGTATCATTAATGATTTTGGGAGTATCGCTGAATGGAGCCTGATTAGTAGTCCGCTTTTGGTGGAGGCGTTCCCGATTTCGATCCAAGTCAAATTTTGCTATGTGAGTTTGTGCCAGGAAGGTAGTAGTATCTCTGGAAGTGGAATTTACGATGTCATATGTCAAATACTTGAATCTCATCATAAGAAAGTATTGCCCATAAGGATGTAATTTAAGTGTTCGAATGTTTGTTAATGAGACTTGAGAATTTGGCTCTGTTTTAGTAGTAGTATTGTTAAAAGTGCTTCCACAGCCGAGGCTATTTCGCACGCAGACCCCCACCGGGAATCGAACCCGGGATCTCTTTCACTGAAGTCGAAGGCGTTGCCCACTTGGCTATCCGGGAGCCCGCCAGGAATGATATCCTGCGTCAGAATTAGCTGAAAATCAAAATTATCCATCGTTAAAATATTTATCCGCCTAGCTAATTTCTTCTGGAAATTGAAAGAAAAACTTTGTAAGTTCCACACAGATTTTAATTGGCAACCAGTTTCATAAGTCTCCTTACATCATCAGGCTGTGTCTGTGCAATCATCAGCTCGCAGACCGGTTGGATCCTAAACATCTTCATAATTAAACTACGAAGAGTTTTGACGTAAAAATGAGGCTCACTTTGTGAGATTATGAGTGAGACAATTTGCCCTTGCTCCTCTCACTGAACCAAAAGATCCTGAAGATGCTTATAGAATACTAGCCTTAGAAACAAAAGTTTTCCATTGGTGGACGGTGTTACCCTGTTTCTATATCCATCCCAAATTCCTCCGAATGATCCATGAATTCCGTTTCACTTTTTAGTGAGCTGTTTCATGGCGGAATCTGATAGAAGTTAGAGATATTGAGGCGGTTTATGTTTAGCGTTAGCGAAGGTCAAATATTTTACTCTCCGAGAACTCTAATTTATGCAAACAAATTCCGCGAGACCTTATTCCTACCGTTGAGTGTACAAAGAAAACCATCAAAATGCAGCTATCAAAAGTGTTGATAGTTTAATCGCAAACTACGGTTTCGTCGTATACTATTGCAAATATTGATGCGCAAAATATTTCCTGGATCGACTGAATTTGAATTATTTAAGATGTATAAATAATACAAGATAAATTTAAGATTTTGGTTACTCTAGTTGAATAATATCTGAAAATTTGAAAGAAAACCTCTTATGAAAATAAACTCGCTGTTGATTTCGGAATTTTCAACTAAGAAAGAAATGAGTTTTGAAAGGAGTAACTACAATATTTAAATTATCAATGGAAAAGGGTTAAGGTGAGTTGTCACGTAAAAGCGTGCACCTAGGTAAACTCCCAAGGAGAAACGGAAATGAAGGGACCGGGACTGGAACCTGGGTCTCTCAATTTCCGGTTGGTTTCTATATCCATCGAATTATCCGGCCAGAATATTTCTCCGTGCCCTTTGGGAGACTTTGTAGGCAAGGGTGATTTCGTCCGACTTTTTTCATGTCCGTTTCTCCTTTAAATCATCAATATTCAACCCGTGAGCCGTATGCGACCATTTAGCAAATTCGGCACGGCACGGAAGATATTAAGTACGTGATCTTCTCTCCGTAGAATACAAGTATACTGAAATTAAAACCGGAATACAGCTGTACAACTAAGGTGGAGAATCTAATATTTTGATTGAAATATACCCTTAAATGTGAAACATCTTCAGTGTCCCCATCAATCTCCCCCCATCAGTGTCCCCCTCTCTCTTTCTCTCTCTGTATCTCATTTCAACAAAGTAAGAAAAAAGAACTTTGTAAATTTCCAGACTTAGGTTTATTGTCCGGCCGGTTTCGGCTCAGAGGCCATCATCAGGACCAGAATATTTGTCAGAATGTCTTTCCACGAAGTACGGCCTAGCACGATTGAAATGATCTCATTTCAACTTATCATTTTTAGTATCCGTGTAGCAAATACTAACAAGCAAACTTTTTCTGGTGACCTATAATTATTTAAGTAACTGGCTCTGCGACCCATGAAGATCTAATAGGAGCTAACTCCGCCCGATGAAGGCGACATATTGGACTCCTCTGATTGATGTAATCTTCAAAGATAATTCGAATGTAAAACAATCGAGAGATTGAGATAACAGGCGATATGACAGGGCTCGATAAAGGAGCCAAAAATGAGGAGGAAGTAAGTTAGCGAATAAGGGATAGTTGATCGATGAATGAAGGAAATGAAGGTAGAATTTTGCATATGAAAGTGCAACGAATTTGGTAAGATAGGAGATCGACTCAAAGTTTCTTTTCAAACCAAAGTGCGCAAGTAAAGTTTGATGACGGGAATTCAGCATAAAAAGGAATAGGATAGCTTATAAAATACATTTCGCATTCCTTGTACGAATGAACTTGAGAAAATAATCTGCAGAAATGATATAAATTTGTTTTCACTGAGTTAAGATCCAATATAAATATCTTATCGCAAATTGTACTTCTCTCTTCCTTGACTTAATGTGTTCGAAACAGTTTGCTGCAAACCAGAAAATTCGAACTTACTAGTGGTACATTTCTGAATCACTCTTAAGGTGGAATCCTATGGAAAAATAATCCTTCCTTGCTCTGACGGTTCGATTCTTGCCTTGAAGTTTATAAAATATGAAATCGAATAAACTTCTTCGGTATTTGCTGAATTCTGAATTGAATTTAATAAATAAATGGGTGACTTCTCAACGAAGGTGTTAATAGGATTGGAAAATCTACTCTTTCTATCTACTCCGTCTTTAGAAACTATGTAAAAAGTATCCTCAGCAGGAAAACTCAAGTATGAGGGGATGTAAATAAAACACTTATACTCATGGCTAAGGGATGCGGAAAGAAACTTCTTCAGCCTTAAGAGAATGCATATCAAAAGTTCTAATAGATAGTTGATAAAAACGTAACAATACATTTTAGGTTAAATATGTCAAATTAAATGGACAATAGATACAGGATGTCGTATTCAATCGAAATAGACAAATCTATGAAATCTCTTTCACTCTTTCCCAATAAAATCTGGTTGGAAAGGCATCTAGTTCATCTATGAAATTACTGATATGGAATGATCTTTCTGCAAGTCGCGAAATAGTGGTCGTATTTCTGAATAGTCTCTGTTATTAATTTATAAGTGGGCTTAACCAAAACTGTTTGTCGCTGCACTTATCCAAAGATATATAAGTCTATCAATCTTTCTAATTTGCTACAGGTTACCACATTCATATTGTTTGAGATAAGGACAGGAATTACAGCATTTGTAAATCAAAGAAGATTGAGATCGAATCTATCTTCACTCGAAGACGATCGCAATAAGCCGGAAACGTTTTCATTCAGTAATTACGTCGCAAGAAAACAAAATAATGGTTTATTTTTTATTAAAAAGTGAATTCAGGTGTTAATTTCTCAGCCATTACATCTAAATGGCGTTAATTAATGCTGCTCTTTAAATTTGTATCAGCTGATCACGTGGTCAACAATGGCAGGAACACAGCATGAAGTTATAATGACCGTGGTTGTTAAATTGAGGCAATGTTATGACTGAATGTCCTTATATTGTTTTTTATATTGACGCAATACTTAATTGTTGAATAGCAACGGATTTACTTTCAAACATCTAGATTCCACTGATGTTTATAAAGCGAATTCAACAATGCATTTGGTCGTTAAGGGAGAAATAAATGTTACGAGAAAAACACCCACTAAATACCCCTAGTTGTTATCAAAATATCGACCTTAAAACTGAAATAAGTAATTGGAATAACTTTCTGTTTAATTTCCTTCGCATTTAAATTAGTACCCCGCAAGCCGCCATATGGCGTATGGCAGGGGGGTGTGAAAACACCGAACGTACAAATAAGCTACCTGATAGGTATTCCTAATAGTATCAGGAAAAAGAGACCATTAATAGTCATCCGTTATCGCTATAATCTCACGAAATCTCTTTGTCGTCTAGTTTCGAAAATCGCGCTCGGGGATTTAGAACACGTTGTAAGGATCTTAGACATTATTTATGTCCGTTCGTTCCTGCCGCCGTATCTTGACGAATATTTTTCTTTGGTTTTGGAGCAGGTTAGAGGAAAATATATCTTTTATAAACTCTTCTCTCGTTGTCAGTCTTGCTCATGGCTGTGATGATGTGAAGTCTAATGAGGTATGAGTGATAAAATTTATTTCGGTAACATCTTAATGCTATGAAAAGTACCATCAATAAATTCCGTGTCCTTTACTCAAGTATAAGTTAGCCACTCGCAGTCAGTGAGGAGAGCAAGCCTCACTCCTCATCATGGCTATTAAGTTTCCCCTCAAGAGCTTTTCCTGGCGTCTGTTGTCTGGAGAATGACCTGGCGTCGAACCATGGACAGCTTGGAAGACTAGAAGTAAATAATCACGTGAAGGATTTTGAGATTTGAGTATAAAAATATATTCTATTCCAGTTTATGCAAACGCATTTCCGCACAATGCGCCTTTCGTATCCAGAAGATTACGTTTCTCGAGGACAAATACTCTCTATATTGATGTATATAGTTGGTCTCGTTTTCCTGAGTAGCGTTTAGCGGGCAAATAGTATGCAAATGAGGAAGTTTGTGTTTTCACGCCCTGCCACATGAGTTGCTGGCTGGGTGTTAATGTAAATAAAAATTTAGTAAAGATTATTACATGTCCTTTCTTATATACAATTTGAAAAGCATCCAACTGGAGAAATACGCCTCTGAGGAAACATCCCTGGGGTAGAATATCTCTTGCGTGAAAAAATTGAAAATCAAAATTACTTTTTGGGATATTATTTTTTTAGGATAAATATTCTTGGGCGTTAAGTCTCTTGGCGAAAATTTCCCTAGGTAAATTGTCCTTGCGTCCTGGGCGAACAGTCTTCAGGGTGAAACACCCTGTAACCGACTGCCTCTTCCTCAATAAAGAGGCGATTAGCTTATTACTTATGTGCCATGGATGTATGATTTAAAACACAGCGGGACTAATATTTACTCTTGAATATTCTATATTCTTCACCAATCAAAAATATAACATTCATTCAGCTAATGAGCAATGCTTAACGGCGTTCTGGGCATTTACGCAACCGTTTATTGCTTGCTCTCAAATGAACGTGAAATAAATAACGATTATTTAGTTGCGCAGTTAGAAGTTACAAACACAAGCATCATCAAAGAAAGTCTTTTAGAGTGATTTCTGCAAACGTCTTCGTGAACGGGAGTCACTTTCACTGATAGCCAATGGTACGTAGAGTGTCTTCTGAGAGCGATTTCTCCAAATATTATTTTTTAGGTAGGAATAACTTTCATTTTCAAGTTTTTCTTCATTCACTCCGTACCTGACATTGTAATTGATTCAACCCGCGTAAGAATTTCGTGAAACTTCGCAATCACCGACGATGTCTTTTTAAAAATATTTCTGTATTAAGGTCTCTAAGGTCTTTCTTAAGGCGAAATTGAGACTAAAAAGTCTTTTCCTCCATCTAACATGTCGTCAGTGTTATTCTTAAAACATGAACAAATTTTTAAATAGAAACAGAGAGAAAAACTTAAGAAGAATTTGTGGATGTAAAAAACCTAAGTAGTAACATAAGAAAAAAATCTCCACAGCAAGAAAACACCACAGAGAGGGGGGTGTGAAAAACCTGCGAAAACCTACTGATAGCACAGGCTAAAAGATTTGTACGACACTGTGTATACATACATCACTTGAGCAGTATTGTAACAATAGTTCATTAAAGCAATAAATAATATAAAAAAGCATGTCAAACAAAAACATCATAAAATTCGATTCTCTAAAAATTCAAGTAATAAAGTCCAATGGAAAATTTACTGAAGAAGCATTAAGGAAATTAAAAGCTCCACATCCGACATAAAAAACTGAACAGTATACCTAGTCAATTTGACAAGCATAAATGTAAGTTCGTCCTCTCTAACTCTCTAGAGAGTAATTATTTCACCATCGTTATGCGAAGCTATTGTTAATTAATTTGCCAGTAGTAATGAGGTTAGGGGTGAAAACCATAGTTTCCATGATTAGGGGTGAAATTTATTTAAGTTAGCTTTTTTCCGACGCTAACAAATGGGCCCTAAGAGCAAACTTTCGAAACGAATCATCTTAGCGAAGCTAAGGAAAAACCTCAACCCTCATCTTGCCTAGTAAGCTTTTCGCGGGTTTTGGCGGCTTATGGAGTAGGGTTTGAGTCACGGCCTGCGGTATGAATACTTAACAGATAGACAGCGCTAAAATAATGCACCATAAATTGTTGATTGGCTAACGAACTGTAGGAACCCTACGAAAGAAAAAAGAATACTGATAAATATGCGTGTTGTGTTGCGATGATGAAAGTTGCATTTTCTAAACCTTCTTACTCTTGACGTTCTCTTTCTCAATGAAGAAAACTATCCCCTAAATTGAAAAGTGAAAGTATCGGATCTATACATGGCCGCCGCGGACCATCTTTCGAAGATGGGGAGGTACAAATGCATTCAAATCATCAAAGGAGAGCGGTTTTGATAAAAAATGTTGGGATATATTGATAGGTAACCATCTCAGTGAAACTGGTACTGTATTCCTTTTTGTCTGATATGCGACTATTCTTATTCCTCCTTCATCGGGGACGTTAAAAATGAATTGGATCCTGTAGCATCATACAGTTAGAGTAATGTTATTAATTGTTACTAGCACAGAGTTACAGAGTAAAGTTATTATTTCTTACTATAAGTGAACATTTTGTGTTGAGGCTTCCAGTGAATTATTTAAATTTACACATGCATTTACCTTGGGAACCGTCTATGGCACATGGCAGAGTATGAATTACTGAACTTTCGCGTGCCTTATGTTATCCCGAAAACGAAACCGGTAGTAATTATCTGCCCTCTGTAAATCTCTAATCTCTCTGCTTACGTAAGCTATTGGTCCTCTTGTTTCGTGATTCATAATAATAATAATAGTTACAAGCTTATATGATAAAAGTGATTGGAACTAAAGGATTAGAATGTTTATAGAAGATTTGGAAAGAGTAGAGGCAGGGAGATTGCTTTGACCGCAGAGAGACACGTGATCGGTATGTATGCGAGTATAGATCTGCCATCTTTCATATTTGGTAATCCGCGGAACGACGCAAGCAATCAGCAGTCGGAAGAGTGATTGAATGGGACATCAACTGATTGTGTTAACACTCCGCTCAGCCTCGTCATTACTGAATTCAAGGGATAAAAATACACCGATCCTGGTTCGAATTAAATGAAAAGTGAAAGGGTACGAGGAAAAGTCAAAATTTGTTTAGTAATCTACTGTTAACTCACAATTTTCCGTGCTAATGATGGGCAAAGGATGCGCGAATGATCATAAAACATGGATATACAAACTTGCCTCCATATGTTCATAATTTACGTAAAGAAACAACCTATTCTTATTTGCTCACATAGCCCGTTATTTTGGATTGTTTCATGGACTGATTAATCGCTTTCTTCAACCGACCACGGATCTTTTTAGCAGCGATAATATCATTGTCTTCGTATTCCAATTGCTCCGTAGAAAATTGATTTACGTAAGTCCTGCTTGTATTAAACGCGGAAATATTTCTCAGTGAATAGTTTCCGATGCAGAAATGTGTTACTGTATATACTACGAGTTATTCCAATGCACATGTATATTTGCTTTCCCTTTCGGTGTTCTCACTCTAAAGTTCTTAAAGAAGATGAGAGCTGGTCCCACACAAATAGTTTCACAAAAACCTGATCTGAGTCTCAAATGACCTTCGATTCTTAAGCCTCTGTTTTTAATGTCCAAGGACTTTTTCTGATATCATTATCTAGCTATGCGTTTTCAGTGAAATTATTCTTTTATAAACGGTGAAAGAGATACATATCACTTTTATTTATGCAACGGTTAATACATTTTTTTGTTTTCATAACTCTCCTAAGGTGCATACTTCCTAACCTAGCTCAAAAAAAATCACTCGATGTGTAGGGCCAAATTGTGAGGTCATCGCAAGGGTTTCACCTTGGGCGTTTGGAATTATAAATTCCCAATTGTAAACAGTCAGAGAAATGAGAAAGCTATTGCCTAGGCCATTTCTACTCGCATGTGGTACATTTTTTTACCCATTCAGTCAAATTTTTATGGCCTATTTTTTATTTATATCGCATGCTTCAAAATTTTTACTCTTATCGGATAAACCCTTTTCCTCTTCGTCTATGTTTCTTCGGATTCCCATATTGTGCCCGCAGAGCAGTGGACGTGTTTTCTCGGGCGATAGAAAATTTCGTTATAAAAAAGCACTTGATGAAGTCGTTTAATTCGAGATATTCTCCTATAGGATTTCATTTTATAATTTAAAATATAGGATTTCAT
>KZ308335.1:1009847-1020624 GCA_000376725.2 Ladona fulva | reverse complement strand
TTCTTGAGTGTAATTTTTAGTTCTAGTTTATTATTTATTTTAATTTCCGATTGATAATGTAAACCTCATTTGATGTACATTTCTCTTTTCCGTGTTACTGGTCGTTTTATATGTTTATTTTCAGTTTTCTTTTCACTGCTAGGGAGAAAGAGGTAAACTTAGGTAAAATGCATTGTCCTCAACTCAACCATAATAAGAGGCTCACAGACTCTAATAAGGTTAAATGTATGTCTTCAAGAGCTTTTCTCTTCATACTTGATATAATTGGTCCCCAAGGAGGCATATGGATATTGAATTCTTTGGTTCGGTTCCTTGTTTAAGCTATGATGTTAAGGCAGTGTCATGAAAAAAATATGGAAACTAGTTGAATGAATAGGTTGTGTTCAAAAGGTGTTGGAAATCCTATCGGATGTCGTAGGACTACATACACCGTCTAAATATCACCTATAGCAGATGCAGCCTAGCATGACCATGGAGATGCAGCATCATGGACGTTTCTGCTTTAGAATCGATATAAGAGGATAATCATTATAAGGATAATGATTTTAAGCATTCCTGGTGTATTAATTGTAGAAAAAATTCCTAATTACCTGGATGGAAACCCAAGAATCTTTTCTACAGGATAATGATTGATATCCAAGGATAATAACTTGTGTAGATTCTCCATATAAAATGATACAAAGCAATTCTTTAATATCCGTATTCATTGTTGTATTTCTTTGTTTATAGGAAAGGACAGAATCTGAAACTCCCGATTGAGACGCACTTAGTGAGTACTTTACTTCTTTTCTTTACACATTAACAAGTAAAATTGTGTCTCTTAATTATCGAATGCATTTAAGTTACCATAGATATTGAAGTAATATTTCTGTTTTTAATAGAAGTGTTTTAAGATTAAACTTCATTGCAAGAAATACAAAAGTGAAATAGTTTCTCAATTTTTTTATTGAATCTCATCTAACTTTTCTATGAAGTCTAGTTATCATTCATTAAAATTATAAATATATTTTCCTGTCAATATTTTCTGAATTTTCTGAACAATTTGCAGTCAGATGCTGCCAATTACAATTCTAATGTATTTGATTAAATCTTTTGAGACTGTAGTTTAGAATGAAGTGCATACATACATTAACCACTTGCTCTGTAGGGGAAGAGGGTAGGCATGCATACCTCTATTCCCTAGCCTATTCTTAGGCCTACAGACGCAGGCATCTTTTTCAGGGACCTTTTTTTCACCTTCTTTTGCGGGGGTTAGGTAACTGAGTACTAACTTCTACCTCGCTTGGTCTTTCTGTCTATGAGGTCTCTTTCTTGCTCCAGAACCTGTGGCAGAGTGGCTCCCTAGGCATGAATAGGGATGAACCTCAATGCACGTCACAAGGGTCTGGGGGGGGGTCCACTTCTTAGGGTCATAGGCTATCCCTCCAAATCCTCCCTTCCCTCCACTATCATCTTGCTATATCGAATCCAGGAAAAACATCAATGCATTAGGTACAGGAGTAAGTGTTGGTACTGGTTAAGGTGATTGACACTGACAGAAAGCTAAGTAGATATGAAACTATGGGTACTGATAAAGTAGGGGAATCATAAACAGTGTGTAAGGAGTACTATATCTCTTTTGGCCAGCTGATATTTAAAGTTTCTTCTTGATATTTCACATATACTAATTTGAATGAAACAACATTAACTGGCCCATGAAAACTGAATCATTTGATTCTTAGAGAAGGGTGAAGATAGCATATTTTAATAAATAAATATTAATCTCATTATAAGAACTCCTATGTAAGTTGGTGAGGATGGATAGCTGCAGGCAAAACTTAGCTATAGTACTNATTGGATCCTGTAGCATCATACAGTTAGAGTAATGTTATTAATTGTTACTAGCACAGAGTTACAGAGTAAAGTTATTATTTCTTACTATAAGTGAACATTTTGTGTTGAGGCTTCCAGTGAATTATTTAAATTTACACATGCATTTACCTTGGGAACCGTCTATGGCACATGGCAGAGTATGAATTACTGAACTTTCGCGTGCCTTATGTTATCCCGAAAACGAAACCGGTAGTAATTATCTGCCCTCTGTAAATCTCTAATCTCTCTGCTTACGTAAGCTATTGGTCCTCTTGTTTCGTGATTCATAATAATAATAATAGTTACAAGCTTATATGATAAAAGTGATTGGAACTAAAGGATTAGAATGTTTATAGAAGATTTGGAAAGAGTAGAGGCAGGGAGATTGCTTTGACCGCAGAGATACACGTGATCGGTATGTATGCGAGTATAGATCTGCCATCTTTCATATTTGGTAATCCGCGGAACGACGCAAGCAATCAGCAGTCGGAAGAGTGATTGAATGGGACATCAACTGATTGTGTTAACACTCCGCTCAGCCTCGTCATTACTGAATTCAAGGGATAAAAATACACCGATCCTGGTTCGAATTAAATGAAAAGTGAAAGGGTACGAGGAAAAGTCAAAATTTGTTTAGTAATCTACTGTTAACTCACAATTTTCCGTGCTAATGATGGGCAAAGGATGCGCGAATGATCATAAAACATGGATATACAAACTTGCCTCCATATGTTCATAATTTACGTAAAGAAACAACCTATTCTTATTTGCTCACATAGCCCGTTATTTTGGATTGTTTCATGGACTGATTAATCGCTTTCTTCAACCGACCACGGATCTTTTTAGCAGCGATAATATCATTGTCTTCGTATTCCAATTGCTCCGTAGAAAATTGATTTACGTAAGTCCTGCTTGTATTAAACGCGGAAATATTTCTCAGTGAATAGTTTCCGATGCAGAAATGTGTTACTGTATATACTACGAGTTATTCCAATGCACATGTATATTTGCTTTCCCTTTCGGTGTTCTCACTCTAAAGTTCTTAAAGAAGATGAGAGCTGGTCCCACACAAATAGTTTCACAAAAACCTGATCTGAGTCTCAAATGACCTTCGATTCTTAAGCCTCTGTTTTTAATGTCCAAGGACTTTTTCTGATATCATTATCTAGTTATGCGTTTTCAGTGAAATTATTCTTTTATAAACGGTGAAAGAGATACATATCACTTTTATTTAAGCAACGGTTAATACATTTTTTTTTCATAACTCTCCTAAGGTGCATACTTCCTAACCTAGCTCAAAAAAAATCACTCGATGTGTAGGGCCAAATTGTGAGGTCATCGCAAGGGTTTCACCTTGGGCGTTTGGAATTATAAATTCCCAATTGTAAACAGTCAGAGAAATGAGAAAGCTATTGCCTAGGCCATTTCTACTCGCATGTGGTACATTTTTTACCCATTCAGTCAAATTTTTATGGCCTATTTTTTATTTATATCGCATGCTTCAAAATTTTTACTCTTATCGGATAAACCCTTTTCCTCTTCGTTTATGTTTCTTCGGATTCCCATATTGTGCCTGCAGAGCAGTGGACGTGTTTTCTCGGGCGATAGAAAATTTCGTTATAAAAAAGCGCTTGATGAAGTCGTTTAATTCGAGATATTCTCCTATAGGATTTCATTTTATAATTTAAAATATAGGATTTCATTGATAACAAAAATTTCTTCCAAATATTCTGTCCTAGTGGATATATTATTCTTTGGAATGGAAAACAATGAAAAAATTCGGTATTCTAGTCGTCTCCCTCATTATTATATTTCTTAATTCGCAATGTTTCGTTTTCTGGTAGTTTCTTTTTCCAAAGCTCCTAGGTTATTCTGACACCAGCTTTGGTGACTTTGGGACACTAGCCTTTTACTGCATATAATGAATACATGCTATCATTATCATTAACATTTATCCTTTAATTCGATATTTCGTTAGAGAAGGGTGTTAATAACATATATTTCATTAATATTAATTCTATCTAGTTAGTAATGACGTATAGACGGAGGCAAAACTGATAATCTTCATAATGCAGTGGTACCTTGAAATGTGAGAACCCCAACATACGAGTTTTTTTAGATACGAGCCGTCATTAGGTCCAGTTTGTGCCTGAGGCAAGAGTCAAAATTTGAGATACGAGCCAGCCTCGGTGACGCCACAGCCAGTTAACGTAACAAGCCACTGCTCAGATTTGCGAGTCTTGCACGTTCAATTCAGGTGTTTGCCTTGTCACAGAAGCATTTCTGTCGTGTTGTTTTAATGTTGAATTTTTTTGTTCATACAGTTATTTAGCTAAAATTGAGTTGAGGTATGAGAATGTTGACTTGCCAGCTTGGTCACGGAATGAATCAAACTCGTATCTCATCGTAACATTGTATATATTTCAAGGAAGAATGGACTTGAAAAANGGGTCATAGGCTATCCCTCCAAATCCTCCCTTCCCTCCACTATCATCTTGCTATATCGAATCCAGGAAAAACATCAATGCATTAGGTACAGGAGTAAGTGTTGGTACTGGTTAAGGTGATTGACACTGACAGAAAGCTAAGTAGATATGAAACTATGGGTACTGATAAAGTAGGGGAATCATAAACAGTGTGTAAGGAGTACTATATCTCTTTTGGCCAGCTGATATTTAAAGTTTCTTCTTGATATTTCACATATACTAATTTGAATGAAACAACATTAACTGGCCCATGAAAACTGAATCATTTGATCCTTAGAGAAGGGTGAAGATAGCATATTTTAATAAATAAATATTAATCTCATTATAAGAACTCCTATGTAAGTTGGTGAGGATGGATAGCTGCAGGCAAAACTTAGCTATAGTACTTGGTACCAATTATTTCCTTTTTTTCTTAGAATGTTAATTAATGATACTTTAATCGGCAATAATTTTCCTATTTCACCTACTCACAATTGTACTTACCTCAACCTTAAATTCAATTTAACATGCGAAGATAAGTAATTAAGGTACACATGTAAATCCCAACCAATGGGATGCATTCCCCTGTGTGACTATGGATACCGTAAATCCTATATTTCTATGTATATTTGAAATATCTTAAAGCTAAAGCAGAGCTCTTTCTTGATTTTTAAACCATGTCTTTTGCAGGATACATCCTTTCATATGTGTATGATTAGAAGGAATATCCAATTTTACTATCTTGATTAGGTACGCAACGTTCTGTAATGTTGCTGATTGCTAAATTATTTTAGAGATGTATTTATACATAAAATTCTATTATATTCACTTAATAAGTTTGAGATATTCAGCACAATATTTGCTTGAATGCCCATTTTGAATACTGTAACATCCTCGTGTAATACCATTATAGCAGAGTTCAAATCTACGTTAAAGTACTAAATTTCAGTGAGATAAAAGTAAAATCAATGCACAAGCGAAATATGTATTAATGGTCACCCATAAAACTATAGATTATACACAGAGTAGCGAATATCCTTCCAATAGCGTCAACTTCTCTAATTCTGAGCGAAAAAGAGGTTGTGATTCTGTTTGGGCCAAATTTGGGGTATCATTGTAAGAATGAAATTAACGAGTAAAATAGCTTGTATTGTACTATGTCCTGTCCCTCAATGATACCTAGCATTAAGATTCTATATCTTCCCAGGAAGTTTATCAAAAGTTTTTTGTAAATTGATACAATGCATTCTTATGGAAAAAAGGCCTTTGGGATTTTCTGGGCTTAAACCCTTCATAGCTGGGTCAGATATTGAATTTTTTCTGGTGTCTGGCTAGCAGGCTCTAAGCCAAAAAATTAGCTGCTCATTCATGCCAGTGGTTTAGACTGTGAATTTTTATTTGCTGCTCTACATGTAAGTTATGAGGTAACTGTTGTACTCGTACTTTAAGGCCATTATTCAAGAAAACTACCATTCATAAAAACCTATATGGGGGGTTAATTCATAAGTCTTGCCTCAAAGTCTAACTAACAACTAAGTTTCATCAAAATCTGCATTTCAGGTACTTAATACTCCCTTTCTATGAATAGGCAAGAGATTATATAACTTCTGAATGATAAATAAATTATTAATTTGAAGAAATTAATTATGAAATGAAAGAAAAAAGTATGAAATCACGATCTTAGGATAGTAGTAGGGTAATGAAAAATTGGTAAATGTCGAGGGAAAAGATTTTTATTAAATAGAGAGATGAAAAAAGAAGAAGAATTTAGGAAATCTATATCAATCTGCCATAATTCATCCTTCAATTAGTTGATGGCAGCAAACCAGTACTAGGAAAGCAAGGCTAATTGGGAGGCTCTACATGATGTAGGCAGAAATCAAAAGCAAAAGGTCTGTGCAAGTAAAACATTTATTTGTGTTGGCATATTTTATTATACATATTTACACATATATGCTTCATAACAGATCAAACTGTTCAAAACAGACAAATGCACTTTTAAATATTGACAAATACTTAATAGCTCTAAAATTAAGGTGAAATTTCACACTTAAGCACTTTTGAGTCCAAACAAAAACATATAGTTTTGAGTTTAATTTAGAACATTACGGAATACACACTTGATCATGAAGTGATGCGGCATTAAAAGAGAAAAATATTATGTGAAGGTGTTTATGAGCATCTCAAATATGTAAATCTCATAAACAAAGATATCTACATAATATTTCCCTTAGTATTTCAGAGTCAGATTTTAATCGAACACATTTGAGGAAACATTAATTATGATCAATAAAATAAACAAATTTAAGGAATTTTAAAAAATTAAAAATACATAGGAGTGGTAAAAAGTACAAAAAAGTATTAAGGCCAAATGGCAAAATGAATAGTGTACCAAAAACCATTTCAAAGACAGAAAATAGTAAAAATTCTTGCTAGATTAGGGCAAACTGCTAATTTTAAAGGAAGCCATTATGCTAATAAACACTTTTCTCATAAAAAAGTTCACTTCATATCAGTGCTAAACCAATATGGCATACATAAAAATAACATAGCTCATAATAAAATAATGATTCTAAAATCACAGTTTCTATGTGGCTTCATTTTGTAGTATATTGTGCAATTAAAATTTAAACAATTAACAACAAACCAAAGTAGGTTACAGCAATTAATTCTGATTTTCTCATTGAAAATGAATATGACACACAAAATAGGAACTTGGCATTAGAAAACTAAATATCTTCAGTTCACTTCCATTGATCTGAATAAAAACCAATAAGTGACAAACAATAGCTTTCATTAAAAATTGAATTGATTTACTTTGGATTATTCTTGCTTATATCTAAAGCTGATACAATGGTTTCTGGTAAAACCACAAAATAATACACTAAAAAATTTTAAATTACACACAAAATTTGGAGTTATTTAACTCTTCCTCAGTTTGACAAATCAGCTTTTTTCAACAATACTGACAGCGATGATTGCCTTAAATACAGTGGTCCCTCAGTCATTAATTTCTTCAAGAAAAGCATGAACTAAAATAACAAATCATAAAGTGAATAACTGCTCAGAGGTTATTCAATCTGAAAACAATCATATCCTGATATCCAACCCTTGATGAAACGTAGTGGTAGTAGTAATTTTAAAAGTGCTTCAACAGCTAAGGTAATTCCACACTTAAGCCCTCCCAGGGAATTGAATCCCAGACCGCTTTCATTGAAGTCATTTGCATTACCCAGATAGCTATGTAGGAGCCCTTTCAATAAAACATAATTGCTCTCAAGGCTAGTAGCTACAGTTTAATTCTCCAGATATTTTCTAAAGACTCAAATGAATTATCAAATTCAATTGAGAACCACTACCAGTTCTTTGACATTGGTTATCAGGTTATGGGAAAGTTTGTGGTTAACTGTTTACTAATTAATGAAAAACTAAGGAATCACTGTAGTCAGAGAATCCTCAAGTATTTAAATACAATTTCCAGCATTAAATGAGATAACTGGTATTAAANTTGTTTTAATGTTGAATTTTTTTGTTCATACAGTTATTTAGCTAAAATTGAGTTGAGGTATGAGAATGTTGACTTGCCAGCTTGGTCACGGAATGAATCAAACTCGTATCTCATCGTAACATTGTATATATTTCAAGGAAGAATGGACTTGAAAAAGTCTGACGGGACCGGGAATCGAACCCGGGTCTCCGGGCCGGTCGGGTGCTCTGTCCATTGAGCTATCCCGGCAGAACATTTTCCATCACTTTGTGTGTGTAAAGTGAAAAGCCATCAAATACTCACGCTTAATTAAATCACTAGTTTTATGACCGACATATTGTTTCTGGATCATCATAGGAGACTATTTCATTCAATTAGAAAACGGAAAAATACTTCATTAATGTTTAACTTTTTTCGTAAACACTTACAATTCTCTTTTGCGCAGTGGTATTTCTTATTTTTTTTAAATTAAATGATATAACTATAACTATAATTTGTAAAATTTAAATATACAAAGAAAACATTACTCAATCATTTTAAGAAAATAACAATTTAGGTGATGGTAAATCCATCTTTCACATAAATTGGGAAAGACCGTTTACCGTCACTCGCTTTCTTTAAAGCTAATATTTAACACCAGAATATTCCCCTACTTGTATTATCGTACAAATTTATATTCGCGAACATCCTTTGATACAAATCGTTTGTTTGCTTGTTTGTTACGAATCGTTTTATACATACAATCTCCAATCAATCACTCAACATCATAGGGTGCTTTCTGCGTTTATATCTTTCTTCTTCAGTGTAATTATGAATTCTGTTTTTATGTTTTCCCAAAAAATAATAAAAACCTCTTTCGATGTGTAGATTTCTCTTTTCTGTGTTACTGGTCATTTTATGTGTTTATTTTCACTACCTAAGAGATAAACTTATTAGTAAACAGCTTTGCCCTTGGTAGTAAAAAAAAGGCTCAGAGATTCTAATAATTTTTAATATATCTAGCCACAAACCTTAAATAATGAAACATCGGAAATCCTTCGATACAAAGATATTATCTTTTTACATATCATCAATCTATCACTGCTTGTCATAGGTTGCTTTCAATTGTGTGTATCTTTATTCTTGAGTGTAATTTTTAGTTCTAGTTTATTATTTATTTTAATTTCCGATTGATAATGTAAACCTCATTTGATGTACATTTCTCTTTTCCGTGTTACTGGTCGTTTTATATGTTTATTTTCAGTTTTCTTTTCACTGCTAGGGAGAAAGAGGTAAACTTAGGTAAAATGCATTGTCCTCAACTCAACCATAATAAGAGGCTCACAGATTCTAATAAGGTTAAATGTATGTCTTCAAGAGCTTTTCTCTTCATACTTGATATAATTGGTCCCCAAGGAGGCATATGGATATTGAATTCTTTGGTTCAATTCCTTGTTTAAGCTGTGATGTTAAGGCAGTGTCATGAAAAAAATATGGAAACTAGTTGAATGAATAGGTTGTGTTCAAATGGTGTCAGAAATCCTATCGGATGTCGTAGGACTACATACACCGTCTAAATATCACCTATAGCAGATGCAGCCTAGCATGACCATGGAGATGCAGCATCATGGACGTTTCTGCTTTAGAATCGATATAAGAGGATAATCATGAGATTGCTTTGACCGCAGAGATACACGTGATCGGTATGTATGCGAGTATAGATCTGCCATCTTTCATATTTGGTAATCCGCGGAACGACGCAAGCAATCAGCAGTCGGAAGAGTGATTGAATGGGACATCAACTGATTGTGTTAACACTCCGCTCAGCCTCGTCATTACTGAATTCAAGGGATAAAAATACACCGATCCTGGTTCGAATTAAATGAAAAGTGAAAGGGTACGAGGAAAAGTCAAAATTTGTTTAGTAATCTACTGTTAACTCACAATTTTCCGTGCTAATGATGGGCAAAGGATGCGCGAATGATCATAAAACATGGATATACAAACTTGCCTCCATATGTTCATAATTTACGTAAAGAAACAACCTATTCTTATTTGCTCACATAGCCCGTTATTTTGGATTGTTTCATGGACTGATTAATCGCTTTCTTCAACCGACCACGGATCTTTTTAGCAGCGATAATATCATTGTCTTCGTATTCCAATTGCTCCGTAGAAAATTGATTTACGTAAGTCCTGCTTGTATTAAACGCGGAAATATTTCTCAGTGAATAGTTTCCGATGCAGAAATGTGTTACTGTATATACTACGAGTTATTCCAATGCACATGTATATTTGCTTTCCCTTTCGGTGTTCTCACTCTAAAGTTCTTAAAGAAGATGAGAGCTGGTCCCACACAAATAGTTTCACAAAAACCTGATCTGAGTCTCAAATGACCTTCGATTCTTAAGCCTCTGTTTTTAATGTCCAAGGACTTTTTCTGATATCATTATCTAGCTATGCGTTTTCAGTGAAATTATTCTTTTATAAACGGTGAAAGAGATACATATCACTTTTATTTATGCAACGGTTAATACATTTTTTTGTTTTCATAACTCTCCTAAGGTGCATACTTCCTAACCTAGCTCAAAAAAAATCACTCGATGTGTAGGGCCAAATTGTGAGGTCATCGCAAGGGTTTCACCTTGGGCGTTTGGAATTATAAATTCCCAATTGTAAACAGTCAGAGAAATGAGAAAGCTATTGCCTAGGCCATTTCTACTCGCATGTGGTACATTTTTTTACCCATTCAGTCAAATTTTTATGGCCTATTTTTTATTTATATCGCATGCTTCAAAATTTTTACTCTTATCGGATAAACCCTTTTCCTCTTCGTCTATGTTTCTTCGGATTCCCATATTGTGCCCGCAGAGCAGTGGACGTGTTTTCTCGGGCGATAGAAAATTTCGTTATAAAAAAGCACTTGATGAAGTCGTTTAATTCGAGATATTCTCCTATAGGATTTCATTTTATAATTTAAAATATAGGATTTCAT
>KZ308335.1:948013-1009028 GCA_000376725.2 Ladona fulva | reverse complement strand
CCAAAATCGTGGCCTGGGATAGTAGAAAAAATATAAATTTAAACTCAAAAGGTACACAAGCATTAAAAAGCTCACATAAATATTCCCCCAAAAATAATGATTCAAGCAAAGATTAGAACAGCTCTCACCATGGATAATATCCTTTTCAAAAAAAATATATATATCATGACAGCAAAAGATTGCTGTACACATTACTTTTTCTATCTTGTCCTTGTCTTGTTTAACCTGTGTTTTATCTAGAATGAGTGTTGTTCTTTTTGTTTCATGTATCTATGTAAACACAAAGTGCCATCCACTGATTTTCATAAGTTGTGCTGAGATCTAACAGCCATTCATTTCAGGCTGCATTTACATGTTCAAAAACAATATGCCATGGGATACAGAAAATGGATTTTAAACATCTAACCTCAGAAGAAGTTACAAACTGTAAATAATTCTCTATTTTGGATTTCATTAACAAAACATCTCTAATTGGCTACTTCTTAGAATTTAGGAAAAACATTTTTAACTACGGAGTTTGACTATGTATGTAAAAGAAGCTAGAAAAGTAAACCTAGTATAAGAAAAACTATTTTCAACATTAGTTTTTTCTATGAGAAGGTAATGACAATAGTCACCTCAAGAGCAAATTCTTTTGAATAGGAGGCAAGAAATGGATGTTGAACAAACTACATAGACTGCATAGCAAAAAGATTTGTGGATTCCCTTATGTTACATAATTATTCATCAGTTTAAAGCTGAACTTGTATAAGTCATCAGGATGATGACTATGTACTAGTAGAAACCAGTCGTGTTGATGAAATATATTGTGGAATTTTTACAAAGTGTTTTTCATTCCTACCTGATTCTTTTTTGTTTCATCCACATTCCCAAGGAAAATATATGACCCACATTTTGGATAACCCAGCAGAATCATCATCTTTAATTCCAATTAAATCAAAACAGATTGTGGGAAATGCGACTTCCTAATAATATGAATGGTGATTCAGAAGTAGGTTATGAACACAATAAAAATATGAGCAACAAACTTTTGGTAGCTAAAACAAAATTAAAATTATATTTGAAAAATAAATCACATGGCTGAAATGGTGAAAATTCATATCAATTTGGAATTCATAATTTTTACAATAAAAAATGTTGCTTAAAAAGGAACAAATGCAATTCCTGGGTTATCTCATTTCTATTTTATCTTTAAAGTACTCATATGGAAAATAATTAATTCTGGTGACAATTAAATGCTTTTATTTCAGATAACTATTGAACTATTGGTGATGATATTGATCACAAAACTGAAAAGACTAAAATATTTTATTTTAACCTCCTAAGAGAATTTAATCTGTAAAATAAACTAATATAAACTATCTTTCCTTTAGCTTGTTTAAAAAGTTTTATGTTAAAGTAAACAATAATTGTATGCTATAACTATACATAAACTCTTAGCTCAGTGTTCTGGCATTCATGTCAGATAATTTCTACATCCCTAACTGTATTCACTCATGTGCAAACTCAGCAAAGCAGTACTTTAAATACCCAATGAGGTTTTAAGTAGGATGTACCTCCTAAATCCTTGGCAAGTTGATATTTTGTACCAATAAGTGAATTTCATGTTATATTTAAATACTGTTTCTATGGTGACTGACACAAGAACTTCCTCAAAACTCTGCTTTATTTTGTTCAAATACTCTAAGGTGAAATAATGACTAAAATAATTAACTGATATTTTTGAGAAATATTTCTGACTTTTCATGTTTGCAGTAAATTGCATGAACATGTGGATCTATTAATGCAAATTAATTTCCCAATCACTAACTTTCAAGGTAAAAAAAGTATTAAGTCAAAGTACTTAACTATCAAAATAACAATATATGACAAAATATTACAACAATTATCAGAAGAGTTGATGTTTTGACCAATGAAATCCACTATAACAACAGCAACACAATTATAGGAAATCATAAAATAACCATGAAGATAATCACGACTTTTATGAATGTTTACTGAAAGTTAAATACTAGGATTTTAATCGATAAAATTCGATTAAAACACTCCCTTCATTTGCAGTATATCTCCTGCTCTATTCTATAAATGAAGAGCATGACAAGCTAACTTACAACTAAGAATTTAACCGCAATCAACTGTCAAGCTAAATACACTAAAACACACAACTAATTTTAAGTTATCTTGGAAGACAAATTGGAAAGGAAAAACCGAAAGATTACCAATGTTTTGAAAGCTACACACCTTGATGATAACTATGGTGGTAGTGGATATTATGATGGTGTGAAAGGAAATGTAACTAACATGATATTGGAGGAAGGAAGTTTACCACAGAAGTAAGGTTAGAAAGATTCTTTTTTGATGAAGGAAACCCAATATTAAAATATTTTCAATACAGAATGCTTGAAAGGTATTTTTCTAGATAAATAATCATCTTTAAAAGGCACTGGATTAAAATTTTTAGACAAATTGGAAAGTAACGTACGTAAAAAGTAAGGTCACCTTGATACTAATAACAATTTCTTGTTTAAACAAAAGCTAAGGATATGAGTTCAAGATTAACCAATTATCAATCAGATCCTTCTATACGAAGCCACTTCATGTCTACCAGATCTTGTTAAAAAAAGTATAAAAGTCAACAGTACGCCAAAAAGATACTTTTGTATTCACAGAGGTATAAAACACTAAACATGAATTGATAAAAAAAATTACTTTGCTGGAAAGTTGAAACGGATTGATATCAACTCCAATATTCACAATACATTTTCAAAAACCCACTCAAGTGATAAAATACACAAGAACCTAACATGCAATAAAGAAGAAAAATTTCAACGCTTTTTAAATGACATGTGTTGATCAGATATGTTAGCCTACACCATCAATATTTCTGGCAATCATTACTTTTTATGTTGATTTTCAGAAAAATGTGTAGACTTCATTTAAGAAGAAGCTCTCCATTTCAGGCTATTATATACCTCTCTCTTGTACCTAATCTAAATTAATACTCAGCATTCTTCTTCGAGTAGAAGATAACTCATCCAACCTCTGAGCCCAAAGTACATGGATTTCGAAGGAGTGAATTCAAATCGACATAGGAAGGGAAGGATTCCAGGGATTCGCATCATGTTTACAACAATCATTTGGGTCTCAAATAAGTGTTAAGGGTACCTCATAGCATGAAGATGAGGATTAATCACATGATCCAGACCCAAACGGCAAATCTTCAGTAGATGTTTTTGAATGGTTGTCACCAAATTCATCTTCTTCTGCACTCCCTTCATCACCATTGTCATAAAAGAGAGATCTTTGATCAGAAGTTTGGGCCCAATGCTGGCGTTCAGCTGTAGCAAAGAGTCCATACAGAAGAGCACCAGTGAGATAAATTCCCGCTGCTATGTAGAACACCATTTCCCACTCGGAAGCACTCTATAAATAGAGATATTTGTAAAAAGTAATTCATTTAGGACAGCATGAAGTAGGATAAGTTATTATAAACTGCTTCTGTGTTACAGTATCAATCAGCAAAATTAGGGTATACGAGGGTCTAACAAACTTAACCATACATTTAAAAATTACATACTCAGGTGTTACTTGAGGGAACTTCTCCAGGATGACACTGTAAAGAAAAATAGTAGAAAAAATATAAATTTAAACTCAAAAGGTACACAAGCATTAAAAAGCTCACATAAATATTCCCCCAAAAATAATGATTCAAGCAAAGATTAGAACAGCTCTCACCATGGATAATATCCTTTTCAAAAAAAAATATATATATCATGACAGCAAAAGATTGCTGTACACATTACTTTTTCTATCTTGTCCTTGTCTTGTTTAACCTGTGTTTTATCTAGAATGAGTGTTGTTCTTTTTGTTTCATGTATCTATGTAAACACAAAGTGCCATCCACTGATTTTCATAAGTTGTGCTGAGATCTAACAGCCATTCATTTCAGGCTGCATTTACATGTTCAAAAACAATATGCCATGGGATACAGAAAATGGATTTTAAACATCTAACCTCAGAAGAAGTTACAAACTGTAAATAATTCTCTATTTTGGATTTCATTAACAAAACATCTCTAATTGGCTACTTCTTAGAATTTAGGAAAAACATTTTTAACTACGGAGTTTGNATGAATTAGAGGTTTAAAAACATTCTGTAATCTGTTTGTTGGCAGGCAGAACTCACATTTAGAGACAAACAGGAAGCTTTTTCAGAATTTCAGAGACAATGCCTCCACCATCAGGGGCTCTACGTCCAATTGTGGAGCCCCTGATGATGATGCATTGTCTTGGAAATGCACATAGGGATTTCCCAGAAATCGGTAATCCAGAACTTCCCCATTGTCTATAGACCCCGTAGTATAGAGTTCCACCAGATGACATATGGCTTATGGAGTGTTTTTAAACCTCAAAAGCATGATTGGTTGACCAAATGATCCATAACTTAGAAGTCCATAAAAATGTATGCATCAAGTTTCTCAAACAAAAGACAAAGAGTAGATAAATTTCCATCTCAGAAAGGTAGGCAAGCTTGGCAGGATAACTTAATTACTACAGTAATGTTCACAAAAAGTTAGCTACCTTGTGCTGAACAAGGTATCCAGTCAAAGAAGGGCTTATCATTCCAGGTAGAGTTGCCATCGTATTTGAGATTCCCATAAGAATACTTGCAAACTGTGGAGCCAAATCCAGATGATTTACACTGTAATAAAGTAAGACATGAAGTAAGAATTTCAATCTAAATTTCATCTTTAGGGTTTACAATGGAAAATGCTCTAAATGACAAGTTCTTATTATATGTAAAACTTTTTAGAAAACAAAATGGTTCTGCACAGATATCTGATGACAAAAATAACACATACCTAAAGCCAGCCCAGGCAAAACCACCAAATCCAACCGCAAATGTTAAAAGGACTACTACCGCAGATGCATTTCTTGATTTGGAGACCAAAAGTAGGAATAAAGCTTGGAAAACGAAAGCACCACATGTGCACATCTTCCTGACCTGAAATAAGAAATGCATTATTACATTGTTTACTAAAAAAAATATACAATCAAAGTTTTTAGGGTAGGCAAAAATTCAAGAGCATTTTTGGCTGTTGAGATGATTATGGTGTCCACTATCCAGCCATTAAGAAATTCCCAGTTTTCCAGGGTGTTCCATATCCACAAACAAGTATAATTTTGAACAAATATTAGACATGTGGTGATTATTAGCCACTTAATGAATAAGAAATGGTGAAGTTCATAGATTCGTTGTGGTATTGTTTATTTATCAGAGCCATCTAGACATGGGACAAGCCAGAAGGTTGCAAAGGACTGAGGTCAAATAACATCAGGTGTGTCAAAGTGAATAATTACATCAAAAGAATTGTTTTTTTTTCATTTTCATATTTTCATACAAACTGCAGCATCAACTAATCCCTTCAATTAGAAAACAAATTCTTATCATGCTCTATTCACCGTTTCTCTTGTCCAGACAGAAATTAGATACCACCGTTAACTGCAACTCAATACAATCCCACATTACATATCATGATATTGCCAAAACATTATACATAGAAAGTGCACATCTATATCATTGATGATGACAACCTGTCATCAAAACGTTCCTTCCACTCCTTTAACTTCTACTGAACTAATATGCAGCCCAAAACAAAAGCCGTGGGACAAAATTCATAAAGGGTGTCAAACATAGATTTTTCCAGATTACCCGCCAAATTCCCCGAGTTTTCCAGAAGAACAAAATTCCCTGAGTATTCCAAGTTTTCCTGGATAGCTGACACCCTGCTATCATAATCTTTGAAGAAAGAAATTTAAAAGAAACAGAAATTTGGAAATTTATCATAGTCCTGTGTTAGTAACTGTGGCAACATAAAGATCAAACAAGAAATCTATAAGAAAAANGAATAAAATATCTTAGTGTGAGAGATCTTACTTCTGCTATCTGATAATACTTTTTATCAAAAAAGGATTGAATGATTCCTCTAAGGAGCTAAAAATGATTTAAACACTTTCAATATAAAGTTAAAGGCCTTAATGCCTTAGAACAGTTAGAAATTATGAGACATCTTGTATTACCTGATTGTTGCCTCACTAATGAGCACCTATTTCAAGCCTCCTCCCCTATCCTTCAAGCTGCCATTTCCCCCCCTTCTCCCATTGTTGACATCACCACCCCTTCCGCTTCCCCTTCCCTCCAGTCTCCTTCCCAACACCCCTCCTGACTTCTATAACACATTACTTTCTGTTTGATGTATTAGTTTCTGTGTGACCTGGTGATGATGTAGTTACACCGAAACCAATAGTCATGTTTTTAATAAATTCTGAGGAAAATTGTACATCTGTTTGCCTTATTTTTATCTTATTTTTAAAATGTTTTTTTTATTACTGTTTTATAGAATGAGCAAACTGTTAAACACAGATGTCAAGTACATACCTTCAAATGGTAATTAAAAAATAATTAAGTTTCTGAAATTGGACATTTACCATCTGTGATCATTCTGATACTAAATCAAACTTTTGGCCCCTTGCACCACCACCACCCGCCAAACCTTGCATTTATTATTAAAGCAGGAAAGCCCAACACCTTTCCCTTAAAAAGATACTTAACCACCTTTCCATGGTTTGAGGCAGGTCCAACAGATGATCTTATCATATCAAGCTCATCATCAGTGATGCTGCGATCTTCTTGAGGAGTTTAATTAATAAGAGTCAAACAGATATTAGACTGAAAAATTACATTCAGATTTACTTACACAAACTTGCAAGAAAAATTGTGTACATTTAAGGGTTTTTGCTGCATTACTTTTATTAGCCGAAATAGAATCATTTTGGGGCACACACCATCCTTCTCTATGCTTATAATAATTTTTCAATAAAACTCTCCTTTCCAATAGAGAATAAGTTTCAAGATTGGCTTAAATTTTTACTTTGATAGAAGAATACGTTATCTGCATAGAATAACTGAGAAACTAAGTTGTCTTAGAAATAGTAACATGCAAAATAGCATTAAAATATCAACTTACCACTCATAAAAGTTGGAAGCTCTGTTAACAATGTGTAAAATCCCCAATTCTCACAGAAATGAGCAATTGCTATAGCCCACACAGGCAGTGAGGTAACAAAATGCCTCCATGGAATGTCTGACACCTATAGAATAAAACCATGCACGTATGAGGTAAATAAAATACTCCAGTAAATTCTAATATTGCCCTGAATTGAAAATAATTCTTTTGGAATTCAGAAAATAAAATTTTAAAATTGAGTAGAATTTAATGCAGAAATCATACAAACAATTATGACAATAAATTTTTCTCTTTTCAATGAGTGAAAAATGAGATTCCACCATTAAACCAAAGAAACACCACTGTGTCTTGTATAAAATTTGACAACAAGGCAGTCATTCTCCAAGAAGAGCTGAATTTTGGCCTCAATTTTATCGACATAATATTTTATGGCTAACTGGAATGGTAATAATTTTAATATTTACAAGACTAAAATTACTCTACGAAGAGCTTCAAAATGTCTTATGCCATTGCTGAGGTCAACCAACTTTCTTTTACTACTGTCCACATAACTGAATGAGTATGTTAGAACTGGTAGGTTCCCATTTAATCAGTATAAGTAAAATCAGCAGAGATTGTTAAAGAATATAGGAAAGGGAATAATTCCAATATCAGCCCTTGGAAAGCAAGAAAATTAGTCTGGCCATGGTTTTCACAGGGCAAGATGAAAAATTAACCATCACCAACCCATATTCAAGGCAGGAAGAGGACTGATATCTTGTCATTACCCAATTATATGAATTGGGGAAAACAATTTTCCAAATCATAATAGTAATTTTAAAAATGCCTCACAGCTGAGGTTATTTCGTATATATGGGTTTCAGCTGGGAATCAAATTCGGAACTTTTCTTCAAATGCAAAGGCACTACCCACTTGGCTATCTGTAAGCCTCCAAGTCATATCCTTGGCAGCAAAATATCTGTTAATATACGAGGGTTGGCCAAAACACTATGACCCATATTTTTTCTTAAAAAACTATATATTCTACAAAAACGAAATTAAGCAAGTAAAAGTGATTTTTTTATATGCCTGATTTTTTTTCTACATAATCTCCTTCAAGTTCTATTGCCTTCCTCCAGGTATTCACAAGGTCATGTGTGCTCTATCAGTACTAGTCCTCATTCTGGTTATGGAACCAGGCTTTCTTTTTCAATTGCCTTCTGATACACTCATCCTCCATACCCAGCAACCAACCATACTCCTATCAACTACAGATGTTCCATAGACTTTCCACAAACTTTTGTGAATATTCCCTAGAGTTCCTTTCTCCATGCACAGAAATTCAATTGCATGACGTTGTCTGTAACATGTATCACTATCAGACTCCATTTTGAAACCTCTTACAGTTGTGTTATTTACATGAGAAAATTGAATCTATGAACATAAATTTGAACCTATAATTTTGAATTACTAGCACTGATTTTGGCTAGAAAAAAATATGGAGCATTACTTTCTGACCAACTCTCATTGCATTCAATGATTTTATTATGTGTATATTATGAAGTGTTATTATTAGTGTATATTATGAAGTGCTTTAAGGGAAATTAATGATACTCAAGACTTCAGATCCAAGAGTTAGGAAATAGCAGTTGTACATAAATAACCGAATAAAATATTTTAGTGTGAGAGATCTTACTTTTGCTATCTGATAATACTTTTCATCAAAAAAGGATTGAATGATTCCTCTAAGGAGCTAAAAATGATTTAAACACTTTCAATATAAAGTTAAAGGCCTTAATGCCTTAGAACAGTTAGAAATTATGAGACATCTTGTATTACCTGATTGTTGCCTCACTAATGAGCACCTATTTCAAGCCTCCTCCCCTATCCTTCAAGCTGCCATTTCCCCCCCTTCTCCCATTGTTGACATCACCACCCCTTCCGCTTCCCCTTCCCTCCAGTCTCCTTCCCAACACCCCTCCTGACTTCTATAACACATTACTTTCTGTTTGATGTATTAGTTTCTGTGTGACCTGGTGATGATGTAGTTACACCGAAACCAATAGTCATGTTTTTAATAAATTCTGAGGAAAATTGTACATCTGTTTGCCTTATTTTTATCTTATTTTTAAAATGTTTTTTTTATTACTGTTTTATAGAATGAGCAAACTGTTAAACACAGATGTCAAGTACATACCTTCAAATGGTAATTAAAAAATAATTAAGTTTCTGAAATTGGACATTTACCATCTGTGATCATTCTGATACTAAATCAAACTTTTGGCCCCTTGCACCACCACCACCCGCCAAACCTTGCATTTATTATTAAAGCAGGAAAGCCCAACACCTTTCCCTTAAAAAGATACTTAACCACCTTTCCATGGTTTGAGGCAGGTCCAACAGATGATCTTATCATATCAAGCTCATCATCAGTGATGCTGCGATCTTCTTGAGGAGTTTCCTTCACACACATCAACCACACAAAGCACCAAAGCAAACCCATTATTCCTATGAATGAAAGAGAGCAGATTATTGACTCATCATCTATGTAGCAGATTTCTCAACATAAATCCAAAACACAAGAAGTGTGTTAAATTTCTAAATGAAAATTACCAAATATGTAGAAGATAGAAGGCCATCCAATCCACTCAGCAATGAAAGAGGCAAGAGATAGAGAAACAACTGTGCCAAAATAACTTCCTGAGAAGGCTATTGTGGCTAACTGAGTGCGTTCACCAGGAGGAGCCCATCTTGCCCAAACAGCATGTATTGCTGGATATGTGACACCCTGCAAAATTATATTGGTCATCATCCAGATGGGATGGGGTAACAAAGCAATATACATAACAGAAAATGGAAGAATGCATCTCATCCTATGCCTGCAAATTTTCAATAATGCAGAAAATTCATAAAACAAAAAAAAATCTGAACGTTCTTGATAGAAGTAAGCTTAGAATAAGAGTGAAATGTTTTCTGAGCCATAAGGGATTTATGTGATACCTTTGATTCTTGAAGTACTTTTCAACAGTCACCACAGCAATAAGTACAGTAAGAATTAACAAATATGATAAACATAAGACAGAAAAGACAAAGTTCTGCTAGAAAACCTACTCTTTCTATTGTAACACATTACAGTGCATGCATATACACAAAATAACAATAAACTAAAATAAACTAAGTTGTGTTTACTTCTCATTCAAAATAAAACAAATCTTTATATCACAAATCATGTCAACTTTAAACGTAGATTTATTCTAGTTTCTTTGAAACTCATTAGAGTTAAATTTAGTTACGAATTTATTGACAATCTTTCTACACAAAAAGGCTGTTTCCAGGTGAATAAGAATAAACTCCAAGGAAAAGCATGTACCATAATAAAGAGGTAAGCAGTAGACAAGAAATTATGTACCTACTCCCATTACATATACCTATACTCCCATTTATAACAAAAATATTTGGAAATTGGATAATACACTCTGAAATGAAAGATGTTTTGCGACTATCAAAGCATTCATAGCGACAATATGTTAATTCTAAGATGGGACGGACCCCTATAGTTTCAAATGTTAGTCATCTTCAGCAATGAAGTATGTACGTTTTATGAGTAATGTTCATAAAATTCACTAGCAGAACTCACCTCAAAAATACCTTCAACGACGCGCAAAGCCAATATGAAGGGCAGACCGGCTCTGACAAGTGGGGGAGTAAACATCGTTAATAGAGCTGTTGCACCTATTCCCAAAGCAAATAATGATCTTCCGCCCATGATCCGGCCAGCAAGCCATCCTCCAGGAATTTGTGAAAGTGCATATCCATAGAAAAATGAACTCAAGGCAAGTCCTTGTTCCTCAGGTGTCCACGAAAATTCAGGATCAAGCTATAAAATATAGATAATTACAACTAATTACAGAAAGCCGATAACAATACAAAATTGACTAATACATTTCCCTAGTGATAAATAATGCTAAAATTCATACCATTACTACCGTTCCATTTCCTATGATTGAATAATTTTTGGTCATAGCCACAATGGCAACACTTAGGTTTACGCGTAAGCCATAGATGTTCCAAAAGCCAAGGAATGCCAGAAAAGCAACTAAATATCTTCGTGGATATGATAAGTCCCATTTCGTGCTGCGAAAGAAATTTTGTTAGGAGCGTGTGATAGTAACCTACGTAATAGAAAAATAAACATATGCTGCGAACAGCTGTTTACAAATATTACTCTATACCTGTGTTGGGAGTTTGACGTATGGAAATCATGGACTTCATTTATAGCTGTTTTTTCGTTTGGAATTGCTTGAGAGCGCGTCATGTCAAAGATTTATATGAGTTTTAGTAAAATATAAAAACAGTCACCTGTTGAGGACAGATCATTCAGTATTTTGATAATATTTTGACTATTTAGTTATCGGCAGAACGATCAGAGGCGCTCGTTAGATTCCCAGGTTAGCCAACTCAATGGAAATGTATTTATCATTGCAAGAATTTCCCATTAGTATTAATACTGAAAAATACTAATGCTCAAGACGTTTTTAATGAACGTGATTAACAGTTAAATTATACGTGCCAAAAACTGCGATATATCCTCATAAGTGGATTCGGAAACACAAAAATTGATTAAACTTCGCCGATATCCCCCTCTTCAAAAAATCACTGAATTATTCTGAAGAACTTCAAATTCTAACAAATTATTTTCCAATTATGGAAAGCTCAGGCATCTTAAAGAAGATATATTTTGAAAATTTATTTTAAAATTAAAAGGCGAGAGAAAGAGGTTTAGGGTCTCACTTTAAGTTATTTTATTAAATGGCTTGATTCCTCCTACCCAAACACCTTTGTAACAGAATGAATGAAACAGGTTCGAAAATCAAGTTAACGTAACGCTGCAAGAATTGCATACTATAAGATACTATGTCAGCACAGTCCTCCAGGGAGACAACATTTTTGTTGAACCCAGCAGTACTGCTGGTAAATGGGCCATCAATATATATAGCTGGTGCAGTTTCTATTTGGTTGATTGTAAAAAATATATATGCTATACCTCACAGAATGCAATATATTTGTTGAATATACTCGATATTTTATTTGCATTGTCACGAAAAGCAGGAGTAAATGCAAATGAGAAAGTCTGTAGTCTTTACATTCAGCTGTACATAAATCTAAAGCATACAGTTAACTTAATCTAAGCAAATACAGTTGAAATACGTAATTTGCTGACTGCATTTCTCAGTGTGAACAAATGCAATTTATTCTGCCATTAGAAATTAGCGAATTTCTTTCGTTCATCGACTAATAAATGTACTTCTTCAACTTGCTTATCATTATTGCTGGAAGTTAGCATAAGATTATTAAAATTATTTTAAATTGGTAAGATATTTTGCCCAATTTCCTCATTCCATTGCTTTGCATAAAAATAAAGAAAAGGAAGGATTCTTTCAAAGGAGAGAATATTTCAGAGTAAAAATACTTAGCAGCCATAGGGCACAGGACCTATTGTTTAACACCATTACTTCCCAAGGAGGTGTACAGAAATGAATGGAAGACAGATTCATTAAACAACATGATTTTATTAACCAAGACAACCCAACTCATAATAGCAGGGAGTAGTAGATAGTAGTACATCACATACTGGTCAGTAGATCACAAGTTAGAAGAGTTCCTTCCCTTCTGCCATCAGTTACATTAACAAATCAAAGGTAATTATTCAAAATTTCCTTGACAAAAAAGGATTGAAAATATAAAGTTGCTAATTAATCTAAAAGATAGAGAGATTTAAAACCAGTTCTGTTGTTCGTATAGTAATACCCTTCAAGCTGATGCATCGGATTTATTTTCCAAATTTCCCGAATGAATAATGCGGGATCTGAAAGTTTGGGAGCGCATGTAATTCAAAATGACCAGCCATTGAATAGCTAGCGAGAAAGGTAGACTCAAAGCTGGCAAAACGGCCAGCCTTGTATACTTTAATAGGAGGAAGTGATGCATGTCTTCAGTCGCCCCTTAAATGCATCAAAGGTTTCGAAAAGAGCTCTGCACAGAATTATCCATTATTAACTGATATATTATTCAACGCTACAGAACGGTGGCGCGAAAGCTCAGCACGTACCCACGCCTTCATTTTTTTATGAGTCGCCATGAAATAACAATCGGTGCAAATACGGCAAAGCGCCGTTCGCGGTTAAATTGGATCATCCGACTGCTAAAAACTTCCGTTTAAAAGCGCGCTTTCAAATTTCATGAGAGAAAATCCGTGGTGAAGTAACCAACCGCCAGAAGACAGCGTAGAGTCACTGTGCTAAATCTGATGCCGTATTAAAGCGATATGTCGGGATATAAGAATTGGGGTATGCATTATACAGGATTCATAGTAAGGAATAAATAGTCCTCTCCAAAACCGGGAGGCCCATCCATAAATGCTTAAGACCTCAACATTTTTCGCCATTTCCCTGAGACTCCTGGATGGATTGTTAAATAAATATGTTTAGATAATATTTCATGCAGATAAATGTTGCATGATTCGCCCATCTGAGAAATAAAATTTTAAAACTTATCCAATGTATAAGTGTCAGAAATGTATAGCATTATCACAGGTCGCTGTAGGCTTTCATTGGGAATTTCATATTATTTGATCCTGTTGACTGATTTGATTATCATTCGTAATCAAAAGTGAGCGATAATCAAGTTTGTGAGGAAATAAAGTGACTTTACAAAGTTAAGTTGTTGATGCGTGAATGTATCGGGGAAAGTTACCATTTTTACAACTATTTTTTCTTATCTGTAGTCATTATATGATGGAAGATGTAACTTAGGAGGTGTTTCAAATTTTAAATTAGCCAGGAAGCTAGTACACTATCCTCTGGGTTAGTATTGATGGAGGCATAAAGCCTTAATAATGATAAGGAGTCTTTGGGGAGACTGAGTCTCTTGTGCCTTTTCTTAAATTCAACCCATCCTCTATAATTATTTGAAAAGAAAGAAATAGCAATAAAAGATACAGGAAACTGAGTTATAAACAGTAAGGTGTTGAAACATTTCTACCGACAAGACAAACCATATTCCTCAAATTACGGTTCAGATATATTCAATCCGTTAAAAATTGAGCTCTGATGGAAAATGTCTAATGCCAACAGGCAGAACTATATGATAAACGATTTGAATTGGCCCAAGTTATCAAAAAACAGAGTGTGAAATTTGAATTGCCGTGAAATCAAACGAAGGAAAGAAATTTGAATGTATGCTAACGTTGGCGAAGAATAGATACGAAAAGTTTGCAAAAGATTGTACAAAAAATGTAGGATGGATATATTAAAAACTAAACTAAATAATACTAAAACGTAGGAAATAGCGCATAATTTAAGAATGAAAATAACGTACAGCTATTCACCAGAATACCATCTCGAGCAGTAGCAGCTACGATGAGAGCGATGAAATTTTGAAATTATGGAGCATCGAAATCGCAAACAATCGGTAAACAGACCAAACGCAACTAAACGGAATCAAATTTTTTCCATTCTTGGCATGGAGTGTTATTCTAAACGGCAGCCGAACTAAATTACATAATATTTAAAAAGTACAAGAAACACAATATAATTACATGAAAATGACATAAAAGCAATAACATAAAANATTAATCTTTATTATAATTTCCTCAGAAATAAAACTTATATACAATAAAAATTCATTAAAATACTTATAAAAATCACAGATTCTCTCTAATGGATAACTAATGACTAGGTAAGCACTGCATTTGTGTATAAATTGCACACAACTTTGCTGAGAGTAGGTCCAATTTGGCGAGAGTTTGGGCCATACGTGAGTTTTGCCAGCAAAATTTGTCTGTTAGCATGATTTTCTTCATATGCTGCCAGTAAAGCAGCTGGTGTTGGATACTTCTCAACTATAGCTAAGGCTTTCTCCACTGACAGACCTCTGATTTGAAGTAGGTGTCGAACAAACATTTGGCTCACCGTAAGTTCCTTCAACAGAAAAGTCTTAGTTAATTTATTTTCAGATTTTTAAGTGATTAAAGAGAATTAATAAATCATTGGTGAATGATGAGCAATTCACATTTCCCAAAAATTATAAGAAGATTTAGAGATAACTCAATTGCGATCAGCTGCTATCAACTATGTATTAGTAAATGATGTGCATACCTTGCATTTAATGGAAGACTTGTTAAATTCAGACATGGACATGAGATGGAATACATCATCATTGACAGAAAATTCAGGCAAATCATCTTTTGCACATTTCTTAAGGATTTTTTCCTGGAAAATCAAACAATTTATAAGCTCAATCGGTCCAGGCCACAGTCCAACAGCAAATTATGAAATTTTTCCTTTTTTTCATACCTGAACCAACTGTTTGAGACAGTTTGTCATCAAACTTAGATACTCAGCAGTTTCTTTCTGTCCTTTTGTGTCTTTTACAATAAAATGGTCCACAACTTCTGTGTTAACTGACGCCTGTTGCAGTGTTGATACTGGCAAATGAAGTCCTCTACTGTTAGTCTTTTCTGCAATGCCTAACTTCTCAGATATTCCTTCCACCAGGTAGATTAATTGCCACATCCCCGATTGCTTTAGCCGAAACTGTAATCACAACTTATGCTAGTAATCATTTATTTAAACCAGCTGCAGAGGCAGACTGGTGGTAATACTCCAACTCCATAGTCCCAGGTATGAGTCCTGGCTAATTTGCTTTGGTAGGGAATGCTTTTGAGTATTCATCAATAATAATATTTACTAGGAGCAGATGTTATATCATTTAAATCATTCTATAGTGAAGGAAAAAGCTAAAGAATTCCAATGAAACAAATATTAACGATAATAATTACATAGGAGTGATAAGAAAAGAAATCCCTTAGGATAACTAACTCCAAACATCTAATATACTTGTGAACCATGGATAAACCTTTCACAGTATATTATAAGAGAGAGGTGCCTGTTTACAGCAATGTGTGAAAGAGGTCTGCCAAAAGGCTTCACATGCTGGACTACATATGCTGGAGAAGGTTTGAATCCTCCAATCTAACAGATGTTATCAAATATTGAAGGGAGCAGGTTCAATTACACTAAGAAACCAAGCAAGTGCAAGAAACATCACACTATTCCTTTCCAAAGTATTTGAACAAACGAAAAATAGTCTCACACCATCACAAACCTTCTGTTCGTGGAATCTGCCATCCCTAATGCTACTTCCCAAGTCATCCACTCTCTTTCTCTCTACAACATAAGGGAGCATGAGAGATTTTTCATCTATGTTAGAGGACTCTGATTCTGACAGGAAAGGGACGCAAGCCCACGCAAAATCTCCAACACTAAGCTTCTTCACTTCATAATCAACACCAGCCTTTGATAAATGATTTAATATCTGATCTTTCTGCGGGCGTTTGGCCTTCTCAGCTTTTCCTTTCAGGCTGACAGTAGGAAGAGATCATCCCAAAAATTATTGACAAATAGCAAATGCATAATTTTCTCTCATGCTTACCAAGGTATATTATCATTACAATACACATTAAATATTCTTTACAGACAAAAATAATTCCTCAGTAAAATCCAGCAAGCAACCATCAAATTATATGTAAGTCAAAGATAAATTAATTATCTTTGAAAGCTTCACAGCATTGATTTCTTAAATATACTGACCCACTTGTTTCACCGCTGTCAACAATAAGTTTTATTTTATAAGATCCAGGATGAAGAATAACATTCTCCACGTCAGGTACTGAAGGAAGAGGTTTGTTTTTCTTTGGCTTGGCCTGTTTTGTTTTCTTTGAAGGTGGAATTTCTGGCAACCCTCTGATTGGACTATCGATACTACAATCTGAAATAATTCTCATGTCAAAACTATTAACTTATAATACATAACAAGAGTAAGTGAAACATACCTTTCCCTAGCTGCCTGTTATGCTCCTCCAGTTTCTTATCTAACATACTGCATATTTTAACACCAAAATTCTGGAGTATGCCGCATTCTCTACCCGTTTTTAGAACTAAGGGATATTTAATTAATGAAGCTAATGCCTATCAGAATAGAACAAATTCCATGTAAAAACTTTGAGGTTATGACCACAAATATCCTATAAAAATATTTACCTTAGCATACACATATTTCATATCAGAATCCTTCTCCTTGGCTTCAGTTTTCCATTCTGTCAGCCACTTTTTAAAAAGAGGATTTGGACACTTTCTTGGTTTCAACGTAATTCTCTTATGAACTTTTGAAGACATGTCGAACAGTTACGAATCATGAACCTCCACTTCAGAAACCTTTAAAAAATAATATAATTGGAATTAACGACTTTAAACGTACAAATAGACCCGCTGGCGAGAAATAAATTGAAGCAACGGTCAGAATTAATTAAATAAACAGTATCCAGATTCCTATTCATCAATAACAAAAGTTTATAAGTGGGTTCTATGTCCATCTTATCACTCACATACATTACACACATTGTTTCCTCAACGATGATTTTTAGGATTATTGCAAGTAAATATACACCTTCCGACATTAAATCAATTTAAGCAACAGGTAGTTAATCCCTAATTCAGCTATTTATAGACAAACTCAACCATATAAAACCTATCTCAAAAGCTAAATATTGGTACATTTTTAGTGACGAGTAGACTAGATACTATTTAATGGGTTTACTACCAAGTGAAACTCAGAATCACTAGTGTAGGTGGACGTAAATAGAATAGAAACAAATAATTTACCTTTCATTTCCTCCCGCGGATAGAAGGATGCATGAAACTAATTCTCAAAAAAAATACATATTCTGCGAAATTTGATTTTTTATCAATTCTAAATACACATCACCGTAAATTAGAGAAGAAACTAATAAACCATCCTCACACCTCGGAACAAATTCAAAGAAGGCAAACAAGCAATTACAAAACAAATGAAAGCTGTATTGCCTGTATTGGTTGTGGAAGCGATGGAAGCCAAGCTTGTTTTGGGTTATGAATTTTGTCTCTGTGAGGTTTGTAGGAAAAACTAACAAAACCGATAGTCAACAACATAAGAAAAGATTTAGGTAGTCTAGTATTGGGTAAGGCCTAGCAGTTTTTCTCTGGCGGCTGCCCTTCGACTGACGTCCAAATTGTTTTAAGATAAAATTTGAACTTGCATGGTACGTAGATGAGTGAAATGGATATCAATATGCCGAATGGTGTCGACATCCAAGAGGTCTGCAGACTTTGCTTGTCAGTTGATGCATTCAGACTTCCCATATTCCATGATAGTCAAGACAAACAAGTTTCCGTAACGCTTTCGGAAAGAATATACGCCTGCTTAAATATTAAGGTATGCCATCGTTCTTTTTATCGGTCTCTTGTATAATCGACCCTATCTTTATCTGTCTGTAATAAATGAAGTGTTTTCTTTGTAATGTAATTTTATAGTACAATTTTTCCGTTGCGGGAATGATTTACAAGAATGCTTTAGTTTTAACTACCTGGCTAGAGAAATTAAAGCTGCTGTGTCAGTCTGAATACTTCCCATTTAACTTTCTATACGTTAATGCATTAGCTTCCCACTAATCCTTAACTATTCCTACGGCTTCGATACTTAAAGCTTATTTCGTTCTTCCTTTCTCATCTGTAATTTTCTAAGTATCTCTCAATCTATCTGACTTCTTTCTTTCAATCTATCTAATGTCATTTTCAATACATCTGTATCATTTTGGCTAGGCAAGCTTTCGTTTATTCCGTCTTCGTGGATAAAACTACTTTCGACCCCTTTGGTCTAAGATCTGGCATTTGCTTCCATGGGTGCTCTTTATTTGTTTCTTTGCGAAATCTAATGATCATTCCACATTTGGGCAATCAGTTGAGAGATTAGAGCAGTAGAGCAAATTCGTTGAACCCTCACTGTAAACTAGTGACCATCGCCTACAAATAAGTATAGCATAATATTTGATATCTCTCCCAGAAGAAATACCAACTTTGAAAGTTTGCCATTTTCTCTCTTTGTGTGGTTTGTTTATTAGTTTTAGTTCTTTCACCATGTGGAATTCACAGTTATTTATTTACAGGTATTGAGAATCCCAGATTATTTTTTTGTTGTCTGTAGTTTGCATTGTAGTGAACAACTTGCCCATTCTTATCCCAAAAACATACCTTATATAACAAAACATATATAAAAACATACTTGAGATTACCATGACTTTGAACTTTCCTATGTTAAGTTGCCAAACAAAAATTTTGCCTTTGGAACTGATGATGTTTTTAAGCTTCCAAAATCAGAATAAAAAATTAGTAAGCCCTAGGATTTATAGCAATGGCTTTCTGAGAAGTAACATCTCCCGTCTTTATTTATTATATTTATTATTATTACTTTATTTTCCTGTTTTCATTAGGTTGCCCTTGTCTCATACATCACTAGTAGGTCANAGCTTCCAAAATCAGAATAAAAAATTAGTAAGCCCTAGGATTTATAGCAATGGCTTTCTGAGAAGTAACATCTCCCGTCTTTATTTATTATCTTTATTATTATTACTTTATTTTCCTGTTTTCATTAGGTTGCCCTTGTCTCATACATCACTAGTAGGTCATTATTAATATAGATACAGAGGGAAGATGTGACTTCTCAGAAAGCCATTGTTATAAATCCTAGGGCTTACTAATTTTTATTCTGATTTTGGAAGCTTTAAAACATCATCAGTCCCAAGTCAGACTTGGATGAGATTGAGGATCAGTAAAAGGGAGGGGAAACTTCATTGATTTGAAGTCTACAACGAAAATTATTAGACTACCTGAGTTTACAGATTACTTATTGTTAAGAATTCTGACCTTAAGATTGCATAAAGTAAAAAAAATAATCAGATACTGTTTCATTGAGGAATATTTTCTGTTTAATTTCACTTTTTGTGATATATAATGTTAATGAAATACTAATTTCTAAATTTGCTTACAGAGGTGAAAAGGCTGCATGTAACACCTGAAGGAGCCAAGTTCCCGTGCTCTGATTGTGTATTGAATAATCTCTTAATTATAGAGGGAATGCTCTTAAAATTGATATCTCTTTGTGTTAGTCATTAAAAATGTATGCCAAAAAGAGTAAATCTTATATTACTAGAGGATATTGCTATTTTACTATTATTCCTCCTAATTCTATGTTGTTAGTAATACATCCAATTATTTGTTTTTATTGGGTATTTGTAGAAAATATGCTCTCGTTTATTTGATAAATGTCATAACTGTTGGCCATTGCTCATTGTCATATCTAACTTTTTATTGTGAGCAGTATCCTTCTGTTCTATGTCCTTCTTTAGAAACAATTTCTATCTCTTAAAATATTTCAGGTGTCCACAAATGATTCCCTGTCTCACCTCATTTGTCATAGATGCCTCTACAAAGTGGACGAGTTTTATCAGTTCAAGATCAGTTGTCTGAAATCAAATGCTGTGTTAACTGAGACAAAGAAACTTCTACCTCAGACCATAGACAATGCTAGTAACACATCCTGGGAAGAGGTGAGGATAGATTTACTTATTTTAACCAAAGGTATTTCTTGAGGTATTTAAATATCCCCTATTTATACAGATAGATTCCCTATTTTTATGATGCATAAGAGTCCACACAGAAAATCAAATCCAGAACCAGTTTCACCATCTAAAGGTGTTATGCTTCCTACTGGGTTAGGCAAACCTATGCTTCGGAAGTTGCTCATGAAAGAACTTTTTTATCAGTTTTAATTCTGATTGAGCTATCATCATTTATATACTTCTGAAAAATACCAAGATACAAAGTATATCAATGTAGATTACCTTATTTAGTATTATTAATTCTAATTGATCTAGTAAATAATGACATTATAAGTCCATAAATAGCAAAATAATATAGATGGACATCAGCTTTTAACTCATAAACTTGAGGATTCAATACCATACTTTACGGCAAAGATTCTCTTGGGTAAGCAGGCAGATAAGTTCAGGCTGGTGGGGCGGACTAGTCAAGTCCAGACTTGACGCCTCTACACCTCTACCCTGAGGATGATGGCCGAGTTGGCTATTGAAATTTTGGCCCACCAGCCTGATCTTACCTGCATGCTTACCCGAGAGAATCTTCGCCGCATAACCCAGCAGGAAAGCACGAGATCCCTACCATACTTTACGGTAATTAACCTTATTCAAGCTTTCTTACCGTAAAGTTTTATTCAAGCTTTAACTCTCTTTCTGGTACCTCAGGGACATGCGAGTCTTTTATTTTTACAAAATATGGGACACTTCCTACTAAAGGTTTGCCATTCCTGCACTAGACTATCCTTGGGCTAATGACATTACTAATACATCGTAAAATCCAAAATAGATACACATAAGAGGTAATTGCTGTAAGGTGGACACTAATTTTTTTATAAATCTGCTAAAGATTTATAAAATAAATGCTGCTAAATAAAAGACAAAATCACTTCTTTATTATCCTTATGACCTCTTATCTTTCGCAGTGGTTGTAGAATTAGATCATCCCTCTGTCTGTAGGGTAGGATTTGAAGAAGTGTTTGTAGATTATGCCCAAAAGATGATTACCAACAATGATGATTATTAACAGCAATATGTTGATGGAGCTTTGTAAAGACTTGGAAATTATCAGTAATGCTTCAGAATATAAATACAGAAAAGAATAATTAGCGATAGACCTTTCATACTAATTTATTCATAGATAAATTAGCATGACTCCCTCAAACATTTCATAAATAGAGATAGAGAGAGACTAGAGTCAACACTTAAAGGAGGAAAAATGACAAGAAAGACTTAAAGGTCTTTGAACTTCATTTCCTACTGATGCATTACTCTTGAAAATAAGGCTGACAGTTTTTGTATTACTCATCACTATGAATCTTAACGTATTGTGGTATCCACAAATTGGACATTTACAGTTTTCCATTGAGTTTTTCTTGGCTAAGAAGCCACTCAGAGGGGCAAAGGAAGGGGTGATAGTTGAACTTAACATGTAAAGGTGTGCAACTATGGAAATTCCTAAGGAAAAAAGGACATGAAAAAAGTGTGACAGTGCCAGAACTCGAACCCATTGCTCATTTTCCAGGTGGCCACTCTATCAAATTGTGGTATCTTGCTGGAACATTCAGACACTCTGTTTTGGGAGACTTTGTAGGCAAGGGTGATTGGTCCATCCAACTATGCAGCATTTTAAATAACCAATGTCCTCTATTAGGCACCGGCCATTTAGGGAAAAATTGGGAAATCCAAATATATCAGCTTTATTTCAGAGCTGACAGCATACTTGACTCCAAGGGTATCTGAACTTTTTGACTGAATAGCCTCATTGATAAATTGAATGTGGTTGGCTGAACACTTCCAAAGTAACTATAGTTTTGTTTCTTTAAAATTATGCATATCATACAGAGAAACACCCAAATTAGTTCATCGTGTATAGAAATCAGAAAATGCAATTACATAAAACATACCTCTCTGGGCAGTATGTAGAAGTAGTTAAGATATTATTATGTTGAGTATATATGTGTGTGCCTAATAGGTAGCTTGGGTCACATAAAAACCATTTTGTCATCAGATTTGTCTCACCTGAGATTGATTTGAGTCCCCTGCTTTACTCATATGATGTTAGTCCTAGAAATACCCAACCTAACAAAGAAAAAAACAAAAATTTGGGGAAAAATATCTATATTTCTCAACATAGTCTCCTTTTAGCTCTATGCATTTTTCTCGACGATGTTCAATAGTAATCTGTTTATAGTGAGAATCGTCGAACTACTCCAAATAGGCATTGGTGCTATAGTAAAACACTCATTTGCCATTTTCCCATATTACTGACTATAACAATGGACATATTAAAGAAGTCAAAGCAACAACAACTAATTCCTCTTACATCATACTCTCAGCTAATTATGCAAAAGTATATACATGGTGTTCTTAATATTAATAAATATTTTTTACAAAAGTGTACAGTTCTTACTCATGGTTATAACCTTTTGAAGGACTATAAACATGGCATGAGTAAGAAAGTCTTGCTGAAACTTTAAATGGAATGATGAGCTACATGTTTCCTGTTATAATCTTACAGAATTGTGTGGATCGGAAATCATCAGTCAAAACAGAGATGGAGACTTCAGTGAATAGCAGTTCTGTAGATGGTGAAGAAAATCCAGAGGAGAGACAGGATCCTGAAATTAGCCAGCCCTGTCTCGCTCCAAGTAATTTAGTTGTTGCCCTGTTGGAAGATGAAGAGAATGCAGGCCCAGGTGCACAAGCCCCATTCCAGCAGGGTGAGATGGAAGGGAATCCTTGGTTTGACAGATCTAATAGTGGCTTGGAAAAGCCATTTCAGGTTCAGAACTTGACTATTTCAACTCTTAAAGCCTTCAACTTCAGGGATACAAATCCACCCTACAGATCCAGAACTCCGAAGAAAAGGAAGACAGGAGAAAACTCGGACAGAAACAATTCTGTGGTCAAAAAGTATCCTTGCGACCATTGCCACATGTCTTTTAACTTCAGGTCAAATTTACTGAGACATGAAAGAGTCCATTCAGGAGAAAGACCTTTCAAGTGCACCATATGTTCAAAGTCATTCTCTCAGAATGAGCATCTAGTCAGGCACGACAGGGTTCATAGCAAAGAAAAACAAGCTCTGCAGTCCCTACAGGCTCAGGAATCGTAGCAGTCAGGGAACATGGGAAATGTACCAAAGAAAGTATAAAGTTCAAAAATTATTTATGGCAATATTCTCGTAATAAAGCAAAAAATAAGTATTATAATTGATACATTTCCCTTGGTTTATTATGTTATGAATTTAGTGCGTCTTATTAAAAAAATTTTGTATTGTGTTTTAAGGTGTTTGCATTCAATCTGCAAAAAGCTTGGTCAATAGTTTTTATAAAAAAAGTTTATTTAATGTAATTTTTTAATTACATTTTGTATGATTTTACTCAAAACCCAGTCTGGCTGCTTGCCAAATCATAAATTATATCTAGTAATTCCCTGTACATATCTTTTATAAAGAAGTTTTGCTACCTGATCAATATAGGTCTATGAAAATGGTCTGAAGTTAAAATACTGAACATATATTTTGACTTCATATATTATATAGCTTGGAAGTATTATTTTCTTGTCACAAAAAAGTAAGTGATAGGAGTAAGTTAGTTGCCATATATCTCCAGTGCTAATTTAAATATTGTAATATTTAAAATGTAAGTAAAAACGTAGATTATTTATGCTGAGAGATAAATTAATAGAGTTAATTTATACATGAACTGCTGTGAAAGATATTTTTATGTGGAATATATTTATAAACTTTTACAAATGGACTGTGTAAGAATATTTTTGTTTACTTGCTGAAAGATGTGTATTATTTTCAGAGAACTTACTTGCATGTGTTACACATTCATAAGTTTGAGAGTGAATAGGAAGTCAAAAACTCCCAAAATCTAATTTTTTATAAATATTTTTGTGTGACCGCATGTAGTAATTACTTTGATTGATGTAAGTTCTTTCTAGCTTCCTCTTGGATCCAACAAGTATGAATTTTTCGTATAAACTACCACTCTTTGTATTTATTGAATCTACACTCAAATTTTGTATATGAAATGGCTGTAGATTTTTCATTTTCTAGTCGGTAATATTTTGTCGCATAAACTTTTTATGATGCATTTAAATTACTATAAAAATTCCTAGCTCTCCATAAATTCTGGAGACATATTTAGTAATATGTAAGAGTCATTTCTCATATGTTTTAATGATATATTTATGAATGTATACCATATTTTGCCTACTTCTGAAGTATTTTCATAGTATTTAAAATTTAATCATAACATGTTTGATTCTTTTCATATTAATTTCATTATTGATTACCTAGTTTTTAATACTCCGTGATATTAGCTATCTTTCAAGTCATTCTTTTATATGACTGTGTTTTACTCTCCTTGATATTTTGAATTTCATTATTTGGCTGTGGAGAATTCTGTCTGAGAAGACATCCTCTTTTATGTTCTCAGAATGAATGTTTCATTTAATTGCTCAAAGTAGGTTTCTTCTTTTGATTGTTTTAAGTAAAATGTAATTTGAGCAGATATGAAATTCTGGCTGCTTACATTTGGTCTTACAAGTAATAAATCAAGTGAAAATAGAGCTATTCATGCAAAGCTTATAATTAAAACAATATATTCTGTGTAACAGCCAACATTTTTATTTTTATATACAGGAAATTCAATATGCAAGGTCCCATATGAAGAGGTTGTGATTTCTGTAACCTCAAGGTGCTTTGCTACTATACCAAGGGTTCACAAATGCCAAAGTTGTCAATAAAAAATTTGGTATTCATTTTCATGGAAATGAACTGTGACAGTCAGAATAACGTATTTAACCCATAGAATGCTGTGAAATTAAAAAAAAAGATCCTTGGATACTATTCAGTTTTGAAAATGTGTCCATATTTTCCCAATTATGATTCCTATTATCTGAATGACATGACAATTGTATTATTTTTATACAGGGTTGTAATTTTAGATAAAAAGCATTTTTGATATTGTTTTATCTAAGCAACTGTTCTGTGCTTATTTATTTCCCATAAATTGGGAATCTTTGGAAATTTCTGAAGCTTTACCCAAAAGTAAACTCGGTATATCAACTAGGCATATGCATGAGACATAGAAAGCATTACTTCAGTAACCAATTCCAAAAACAAACAAAAATCTTTTTGATTTTTTATATAAAGAACTTAAATGTTATTATCAACATCTATGGAAATATTTGCACTGTTTCTTATCAAAAGATCATGCAATTTTAAAGAAAAAAATGTCATAATTTATTAGAAAATATTATTTTTTACCTTTGTATCTGTAATTTGAATTTTTTTGCAAATTAAATACAAATAAAAATCTCATTACAATTCTTTGCCTGTTTTTTCCTCAACCCTACCAACTTACCTGCGAGTAGAATTGAAGTTTTACTTGCCTGATTCTGTGCTGAATGTCCTGTATAGCAGAGGGACCTTTACTCTCTTCTAAGCAGCAAGGATGTGACGAATATGTGTAAGATGGTTTTTATGAATGATTTAGTCACCCTTTAGAACTGAATCTTTCAATGACAAGTGAACTTAGAGTAAACTCTCAACTATCTAGGGCAAGGTTTCCCAAAGTGTGTTCCGCAGAACACTGGTGTTCCACAAAAAGTTTTTAAGTGTTCCACGGAAACTTACGAAAAATGATAATTCTTGTATGAATTACAGTTTTGAATTAAGAAAAAGTAACCTAGGTGTTCCGCTGATATCATAGAATTGATAAAGTGTTCCACCGGAGGAAAAGTTTGGGAAACTCTGATCTAGGGTAATGATGAGGAGATGATTCACAAATGATCAGAAACATGGGAAACCTAAGCTTTCACTATTATTTATTATAATTTTCATAATTTATGCAAATAAACAATTTATTACTGTTTACAGAAATAATTGGTTACCGTCAATTGTTTCATGAAATCTTTAACTTTCTTTTGCCTGTGGATATTTTTAGAAGTGATGTCATTGTAGTCATATTCCAATGGGACTTCTTCAAATAGGACTAAAGTAAGTTCTGCTTGTATTAAAAGGCAAAAGTACATCTTTATGTGTTGGTTATATACTGGTTAAATTCTCTGGACTGAGTAATTAGAAAAGTAAAAGATAATGACTTATAGGTGTAATAATATACAGAGCTAAGGATTCAGCAAATATTAAGTATTCTGAACAAATGTGGTCACAAACGTGGTTATCCTTAGAGGGAGCAGGGTGATTTACACATATGAATAAAAGATAGGTTGGAAGAAAGCAGTAAAAATGATAACAATCAGATAGTAAGATTGGCAAAGAGAAGCATGGCACTATCTCTTCTACATTCCCTTTCTGATGCCGCAGATTCTAATGCTTGGGAGGGTATGATGTATAGAATTACAATTTTCTGTTTCTTTTGTCATTTTAATTAATGTCAAAATGTTGGGTTAGATTATTTTTCTACACAGAATGTTTAACATTCGCCAATGCAAGTTTATTGCTTAATGAAGTAATTCAGGGTAATTTTTATGTTAATAGTGGTATTTCTTCAAGTATTCAGAAGTTTTTTCAAGGGGAGTTTTGTAATATCAGTGAGTTAATTTTCTTCTTCAAGTATTGTCAGAATTGTCTTAGCATTTCTTCCTAATTTTAAAGTTGAAAGAAGGAAGTCCTTTGTTTGTAAAATAAATAGGGTAATGATCAATAAAATAATGGTACTCATTCGAATGATTTATAAAACGCTAATGAGGGTAAGATGGGTGTGGAGCACAATAATGATGCATCAAATGGTACCTACTAGTTTCCTTTTACCTAAATACTTTCAGTTGGTTCGAAAAAAAAAATTTGAATTTTCCGCTTCTTCAGTCATGAAAGTTACGTTTCTCGGCAAAAAAATTGTATAAATGGTAAACCAAGATTTTAAGTGGCCCATCATCTAGATATTAATTTCTAACGCGTTAATCAAACGCTATAAAAAGTCGGATTACAACTGTTTATGCATGGATTACAAATGCGAAAGGTGATAGGGATGGTATCTCTTGAAAGAGATTGGAAAAATGTTCAATTAATGCCATTTACGCTTATTTAACTATGTCATCGTGTGAATATTTCATATTTACGTAAAATCATACGGTTAAACTTAACGGATTTTTCATAAATTACTAGAGATAACATCGTCACTCTAACATTAAATACCTTAAGAACTGCCAAAATCACGCTAAATTGTAATCAGCACAATATATGTATTCCCAGGGAATACATTAAAAATTACTTTATGTAAATTTATTTCTGCTTACTTAAAGATACTGCAATTTTCAATAAGTTGTTAATTGCAATAGCGCCAACATTTTCATAAGGCTTAAAATAATAAAAGTTCTAGTAAGGCAAATGATATGAAACTCATCAACAATAACCATAACCGCAAATTAAATCAATTCAGCTGTGCCGAGACAAAAATTTCCATAATACTAAAAATTACCGCTTAGCAACATGGGAAACCATCTGTAAAGGTAAACCGTAGATTATCATCTTGCTGACTTTTCATCCAAGCTGTAAGAGTCCTATTAATCGATAATACAGTCCTTTCTTGCATAATATAGGTAACTCATGTGACAAATTTGCGCTGGATAAACATCGCCCCTGATTGTCGGAAAGCTAAACGGTTGTGAAGTGAAACATGGCGGATAGTGCCAGTGAGAGTGATTCTAGCTCTATTGACGGAGGCCCTATTATGATGCCTCCGTCTCCAATTTCTCGTGAACAATTGCAAAAAAGGATCGAATCTTTGCAGCAGCAAAACAGGGTGTTGAAAGTAGAATTAGAAACATACAAACTTAGGGTGAAGGCATTGCAGGAGGAGAATAAAGGCCTCCGTCAAGCATCTGTGATAATTGTAAGAATCACGTGTAATTCCTTCGTTAAACTGCTTTTATACATAGTAAATCGTAAATGATTTCATGCGTGAAGAGTTATATGTAAAATACTTTGATATTTTATTGTCTTTAATACTATCAGTCTCATCAATAGTAAATTCATGCCCGGAAGCTAATAGTTAGGTTCCATGAGGACCTACATATCCCCAGAGAGAACGGCATTTGTGCATTTAATTGCCTAAAGTCATCTAATGTAATTTGGTGTATAATGCTGTATGGTTGTTCAAGATTGCGTGCTATTAAGTTGCTCGTTCTTTACAGCAAGCAAAGGCTGAACAAGAAGAAGAGTTCATTAGCAACACACTGTTGAAGAAAATCCAGGCACTTAAAAAGGAAAAGGAAACTTTGGCCCATCATTATGAACAAGAAGAAGAATGTCTCACGAATGATTTATCAAGGAAACTCAATCAGGTATACATAGAGATCATAATCGTTGGATGTGATTTCCCGTTCGTAGTTTTTACGAGTGTGTGATGTTTGAAATGCTGCTTGTTGAAGCTAGTTTTCAAGCATTTAAAATGAGAAGCAATTGATCGCGAACATGCAAGTCGACATCAAATTACCTCAAATTCTCAGTGCTCTTTTCAGATTTTTTCACAGTTCCATTATATATACCCCTTCAAAATATTCAATTTCAGTGTAGATTTATTCAATCCGTTTTTATATTATGCTATTAGATCAAACTCAGAATTAATAATAATCTTTCTGTGTGTGACATCAACTCGGTCGAAAATGAAATACAACGTTCTCCCGATCGTGTACTTGACACACTGCGTCTTGTTCTACCCGTGAGCATGTTAGATAATAATGTATCATCTTCCTATTTTTGATGGATGTGTTTATTTTCGGTGACATATATCAGCGAAGGGTTTTAATAGCAGTTAATCTCCAAAATGTTTGTAGGTTTCTTTAAAGATATTACCTGACTTTCTGATACCTTTCCCGTTTTGTATGTTTCAATAAACTCTTGGAAGATTTACTGAGTTTGGGAATTAAGTAAGAATCAAGAGAGTGAATAAATACTGGGCATGGCATAGGTAACTGTTTATTAGCAAACTATACCTGTCTCATTCATTTCTACTCGAATGAGATAATCCTATACTATGTCCCCAAATAGATTAAGTTATTGTCATGACAAATGGCAAGTTCGTGATATAATTCCTTGGAGATTTTGTTTAGGAGTAATTTGTGCATCGCCCCAGCTTACAATTTTCCTCTGGTTTCCTAGTAAGCACACTCCTTTCAGCTTTAAATCGACACTTGGAGATTGCTTTTAAATTTTATAAAGTAACTTCATTCCAACAATTATAACGGGTTTTTATTCCATTAATAGCATAATTTTGAAAGCAGTAGATGAATTAGCAACACAGGAATGTTTCATGAATAAATAGGTTGCCAGATTCCCATGTCCATCATTGTTTTTTCACTCCATCTAATAGATTTAATTTACCTCAACACTCCTTTGCTTGAAATGTATCTACATGGGACTTAAGTGTGACATAATTTGTTAAAGAATCCCTTGATGTTTTTCTTTCCTCCCTTCCCTTTCTTGTGTTGAATCCAATCTTCTTGAAAATCTGCATTCCCAAAACCATCCAACTACAAGGACTCCCAAATCTTGATCCAAGACCAGAATCACTCACAGTGCTCCTATCATATCACACAAACGATTTCTATTCTATGTTGAAAGCTTGACTAAAGTAAAATTTTAGCAGTATAATACTTTATTTGTAGTCTGTGTTACATCTGATTCTCTAATTTTGGTGTGATGTCTGTAGTATTTGTGTACTGCTAACTTCCTAAGATTTTGGTTCCTCTCCGTATATTATTGGATCATTCTGCTGTTTTTGAAATCAGAAATTAAATTAAATTCTTTGAAAATGTGTGTCATTGTAGAATTTTCCAGTTTGATTGATTACCTTTACCTATGTTCATGTAACCAGAGTGGGAAAAACTAATCATCCTAGAACAGTATTGTTGAATGAGAAACCTATTACTTTAAATAAAACTTGTAAAACTGCTGAACTTTACAGAAGACTCAATACATAACTGATGACATGACCCATATCTCAACTGACAGTGTCATACCTATATTTGAAGCATATTGTCTTCGCACGATCCACCCTAGCTGCAATTATTTCACTTAAACACTTTTACTGACTCGCTCAAGTTGAGCTGCCATGCAGCCAGGTTCAAGCATGCTTCAAAATGTTGACATATTCATCTGTTTTGACAACTCATGTCTGTCATGACAATTATTACTCATTTATTATAAGTATATACTTATAATTAATGACTAAATATCACTATTCTTGTTGCATTCATTTTTTGTTTCTTCATAATTTCTTTCCTTAGAAAACTGACTAAATTATGCAATGCTGGACACAAGATCATTATATTCATCACATATGCTTAATCTATTGATGTTTCATTCATTCATTTCATCAAACGCAATGGCTTTTGTTTTAGCAATCTGTCATGCCCAGCTTCTCTAATATTTAATTAGTTATACCATCTAGCACAATCTGTAACTTATACCTGATTGAATATCACTTTGTTTTTTTTCCTGCTTGTATTGTTACTTTTGCTAGGATTCTTTACAGGAAACAACGTGTATCATACTAATTCTTTTTCTTGTTAAGGTCTGTTAAATATATCTGTTTGGGTAATGAGAGGGAGCAAGAAAAATTACGTATTTTGGGGACAGAACATAGAGATTAAAGATAATTAAAGCAACTTGTCTGTAAACTTGGAGATGCTCTCTATCTCTTTAGAATTCTGAGAAATCTGTCTCTCTTAACTCTATGTTGCCAATGGTAACATATTGTTTTTTTTTATATCTTCCTTAAAAATGGTTGAGTAAATTTTAATTTACATTGTTTCTCTAGCCTCCAATCAACTCCCAAACTTGAATCAATCCCTTAAATATCATTCTGACCCCTGGGGGTAGATTTATAATATATATATATAGATAAAAGGGGGTGTATAGATGAAAGGCATTGTATTACATGTGGCAAAAGAGAGTTCAGCAACACAGAGACTGATTTCTCATGGAACTCCAAGGAGATGATGAGAGTCTCTAAGTTTACAGATGAGTCCTATAACACTAACCAAAGATAAGTAGGTTTAATCTGATCATCTTTGATTAGTCTCTATTCCTGCATCCTAATAGATGCCATCTGTATTGCCTCTCCTCCTTAGCTGTTATGATAAATTTAATAAGGTATAGCGTGATTTCATTGGCATTGTTATGGCATTTATAATGGTATATTGCACGTATTCATTCAATCCACAATCAAGTGCCTCAATCAAAAAATACTTTAGTTTTGTTTTCTAAGAGTTAACATGTTCGTTGTACTGTTTATGCTAATGTGTTGGTGATATGGAAATTAAAAAGAATCAGTATTCAAGTAAAGGTGGAAATTTTTTGTCCAATACATTTTTCATGAATCCAAGTAATGAATGTAGAATCATTCTGAGAAAAGATTAAGTGATCTCATAATAAAATTAAATGATTTTTATTCATAGCAGCCTCAATGATAATCATACAAACATTCTTTTCTGGGTTTGTGGGTTAAATGGTAGATAGGACTAGTCCCTAGAATTGAAAATCTGAGTAGATGCAGCCAAATATGATTTTATGCATCACAAGACAGCATATAGAGTAGGCTTTTGTTCAATTATCCCAAAACTATGGTTGTTTCCTATTCCATAGATTGACTAATGATGAATGTGGGTCATGGGTGAGCTATGACCTTAACCTTCAGGAGTCTAAGTTATTTGATTACTCATAAGTTACTTTTAATATTGATATCTCATTTGTTCAATTTGTACATAGCTTGCTATCACATTTACCCATTCATTCCATCATGAAATGTACACAATTGTTGATGATTGTTTAGGATTAATAGGAAATAATCGTTGTGGAATGCAACTAGTGTGTGCGTATCTCTTCTTATTTGAAGCTGAACCTTGAGAATTCCTGTATTAACGTAATCTGCTTGTTGCTTTTCTTATTATTTGTACTGTTGAAAAGTATATGTTAAAAAAATACATATTTATGTATCATTTATTATTTTTATCCTATTAATGTACAGTGAACTCCCTGTTATTCATGGGTGGGTTATCTGTTTTGGTTATTATTTGTGGATGATTGTTTATTATCAGCAACATTTTCCATGGTCTTTAAAAAAATTGAAATGCAAAAATCACAAGTATCTTCTTGTTCTTATGGATGTATTTGTGGAGACGGTTCAGAACCCGTTTGGAACTTTGTATGATTTTCCTTGTCTCTACAAATGCTCCAATGCAAACTGCTTGTGCTGCAGTTCCAAACTGGTTCTGAACTCTCTCTGCAAATATACCCAATACAAGCAGAACTTGCGTAAGATTTTTTCCATGAAGCAGTGGGAATATAACTACAACGATATGCTTAAAAGATCTGCAGTCAGGTGCTGAAAACTCTTTCCATAAAACAATAAAAAATAATAGAACATTTCCACAAATAATAATAAATTGTTTATTTAGGTAAATTATGAACCTTATAGGAAATAGGAGTGCAAGTTTGGGTTATCCGTGTTTTCTAGTTATTTTTGATTTCTCTACCCATCATTTGCTCAGATAATCTGTAGCTCATTGCCTTTGTCAATATTTTGAGTTGTGTGTATAACATTGCATGAACAGAATTAGACTATTTTCATGTTATATGTACTGACTTAATTTTGATACTTGTAGTTGCGGCAAGAAAAGTGTCGTTTGGAGCAAACATTGGAGCAAGAACAGGAATGCCTGGTCAATAAACTCATGAGGAAGATTGAGAAACTCGAAGCTGAAACACTTACTAAGCAAACGAATCTGGAACAGCTGCGCAGGGAAAAGGTGGAGTTGGAAAACACCCTAGAGCAAGAGCAAGAGGCTCTTGTGAACAGGTTGTGGAAGCGGATGGATAAATTAGAGGCAGAGAAAAGGTAAATGTCAGTCCTCCCTTGCAATATTAATCTTCATCAACTTGAACATCCTTAGGAAAGCTTATGTTGTTTTATTTTCCCTGAACCAAGACCATGAACCATGTTTAGATTTCAATTAATGTAGGGCCATGTTTTAGAAACACAGTGAAACCATGATGAATGAATGTATTGTTATGTCAATAGTCTACCCTGTTTTCTTAGTAGTGTTTTTTAAATACCCCTTCAGCTAAGGTCATTTACATGTATAGACCTCCATCAGGTATCAATTCCAGGACCATTTACACCAACATAGAACATGCTAATTTCTTGGCTCCCTGTTTACTTGGTATTTGCTAGACTGGTGATCCTTGTATCTTCTAATACTCTACATAAATTTACCCTGTCGCAGGGAAGTATATATCTTCCAACATATTTTCCCAGACTGATTGGAAACTTCAACCATATAAAGAGTATATGGTGATTAATTAGGTCTGTAACTCTTTCTTGCTTCTGATTGCAACATCATATTGACACAAAGAATTTATACTGGTAGGGATCACCACTCTTAGCATAAGTGCATCATTACCTAGAAGTATTGCAGTTGTCAGTAAATTTTTCTTCAAGTAAATTGATATTTAATATTACGTAATGGAATAATTTAAATATAATGTGATGTGGTAAAGCCAATAAATTCACAGGTTTTCTTGTAGTTCTTGATAGCTGCCCCATCTGTGGTTTTAATACTTCTAATAGATAACCTATCAGATAACACATGAAAATACTCTGCCGATAAAGCCAATGAATTTATAGAATCCCTAAGGATTCTGTGGCCTACTATTTTATCATCTTCTTTTAACACATTGTCCATTGATGTCCATTTAACTGGACACCAGTGAAGTTTGCTATAGGCCGATGTCCAGCTAACTGGAGATGTGTATCCTTCCTTTCCTTCTAAGAGTAAGAGACTCTGGCTTCGTTTATTCATCAATAAATTTCACATTGGCCTAGCTTAAGTGTTGGGCACTAATACCTTGGACTATTAGGCATTATAACTATTAGGGAGTAAAATTATTTCTGGCAGTCAACATGTTAATTCTTCAGCAAGCACAAACACGGCAACTGATGACCTGCCGTGTTTGCTGTTTATATTGATAAATTTAATCTACATTATGGCTATCAAGAAGAGTAAGAGTAATTCACCAGATGTCTGAATTCTGGGTTATAGAATAACCTGATCAGTCCCGGTTGAATGATGTCCCAAGGTGGCCAACCATTCAAATAAAAAAATGAGTTCCGCTTGAATCGAAAAAGTTAAAAGATCATACCCAAGAATTTGAATCGACTGCTGAATTTTGAAATCCTCTTTCTTATTTATTATTGTTCTCTAAATCCCTTTCTATTTGGAATTCAATCCCCTATCAATACCTAACACACCCACTTGCGTTTTTATCATTTCATTTTAAACATTTTCCTTTCTGATATTCAATGCCTCCTTTTCTCTTGACCCATTTGATTTTTTTTCTTTCCTACTTTGAACCTACATTGCAAATGTCCCAGATTTCCTCCTTTCTGTGTAGGTCCAAGTGTTTCTATAATTTTTAAGTGTACTTCAGTATTATTACCCTTTTTCTCACAATTCCTTTTTTAAAACCTTTTGGCAAAAAAAATAATTCCAAAACATACTTCATATTTTCCTCAAATTTGTTTAAACATGGTCGGTTTTGACCAAGATGGCCATCCTCAGGTACACTATATCCCAAAATGAGGTTATTTATACATAAGAGTGCAGTTTTGATGGTAGGGAAAGGAGAGGGGAGGAGTCATTGTAGGTTAAATTGTTTGTTAGAAGTTAAAGATATCTCTTTCAGGTTCCTCTTTCCCCGAAAGCTTTCAATAAAGAACTGCACAATAGGAAGGAAATAACTGTGGATAATGGGTATTCCCCCACACAATAGACAGACTAGTGGAAACAAAAAGATTAATCACTTCCAGGAGTGTCTTTCCAACCCTTTTACTCCCAGATTAACCACCTTGTAGATGGGTTAGGCTTCCTTTCATAGGAAGCATCTCTTACAGATTGACCAACATACTGCTGGCATATATCAGAGTGGGTTTCTACAGTGTAAGAAGCTTGGCTGGGAGGATCCACTAGTCTACCTCATGGAGTGTGATGAATGTCCTTCCTTCTAAGTAGGACAGTCAGGTTGATGAGAAAGATGGTGGCAGAATGCAAGGAATGCTTCCATTTGGGGAGTAAAACTTTGGTTTTCATGAACCACCTAATGGAGAAGGGGCATTCTAGTTCCTTAACAGCAAGACCCCCTCCTCCACCAACCCAAAGGAATGAAGTTGGATGCCCTAGAGAAGATGGAGATATCTTTAACCCCTTACCTAACAAACTATTTTAGCTACCATGACCCCTCCCCTCTCATTTCCCTACCATCAAAACTGCACACCCATGTATAAATTCCCTCATTTCTGGATGTAGTGTACCTGAGGATGACTCCCTTGGTTTAAGCTGGTCTTGTTTAAATAAATTTGTGGAAAATACAAAGTACATTTTGAAATAATTTTTAGATGGCATTCCATAATGTTAGGGCAGAACACATGGAGCTCTTGGCAACAGTCTTAATGCTTATGAAAGCATCTTTAGTCACTCAACAACTCTAAACTCTAAAGCACATTTTGTTTTCCCAGAAAAGACCTAATCTAGGATGGCTCTTATTTCATTTTGGTCTCTTTCCCCACATCAATAGTTAATTTGGTGGCTATTTTGAACTTGGCTTACCTTCTTATGGCTAATCTGTTAACTTTGATCAATTTTTGTTTTGTTTCAGAATACTAAGTATAATTAATCATAACAACATCATGACATTGTAACCTTTACAGGACTTTGCAGATTAAGTTGGATCAGCCTGTATCAGATCCAGCATCTCCAAGGGAGATCAGCAATGGGGATGCTGCTGCAAATTTAAGCTCTCATATTCAGACCCTTAGATCTGAAGTAGCTCATCTCAAGAGTCAACTTGCTAATGCACAGCAAGAACGTAAGTTAATTATTATTTAGTAAGGCTCATTTTTTTAGATTTATGTGAAACATGTGAAAGATACACTAATCAAAAGCTGTTTAAAACATTTTTCATTTGATGAGATGCTGAAGTTAGGAAGATTCCAGAAAACTGAACACTTCTATGTAATTAATATGGTTTTTCAGGAATATGAATAGGAATACAATGCCACAATGGAATAGGAATGCCACATTCCCCATATTCCATCATTTGCCTTTATAATATTCATTTCTATTCCAAAAACCGTAATTTTTTTTTAAAAGAAAGCGGTTAGATACCCAAGGAGTATCCCTGGATATTTTTGCCATAATTATAGGGTCAACTCCAACAAATTGCTTTTTTCCAAATTACTGTGCTATGTTAGAGCTATGAAGCTTCTGGAAGTCTCAGTGTCTCGTTGCTTTTTGAGACTTTTTTCCTATGATCATGCTGACAATTACCCATAGATTATCGTCTTTCATATTGGAGACACTGAACAATTTTTTTCCATGTCTGATGTTTCTGAAACAGATTCACAATAGAATTTAAAATAGATTTTGGAATGAAATGCATTGATTATTCAATAAAATTCTTTGCTTTTACTATCCAAATTTTATGTTTGTTTTGAGGTTTGAATTATAGTAAAATACTTCAAAGATGGTATTGATTATCGTCTTTCATATTGGAGACACTGAACAATTTTTTTCCATGTCTGATGTTTCTGAAACAGATTCGCAATAGAATTTAAAATAGATTTTGGAATGAAATGCATTGATTATTCAATAAAAAGGTTTGCTTTTACTATCCAAATTTTATGTTTGTTTTGAGGTTTGAATTATAGTAAAATACTTCAAAGATGGTATTGATTTATTGGAAATTGATTTACTGTTAGTGTGAAAACTGTGTTCTTTCATCAGAAAGCTGCTTGACCATTCTCAATCTCTTCAAACCCTCAATGCTGTGCTCTTTTGTACATGCTATACTCTAGTTTCTTCATTAATTCAACTGCATCCTACTCAGTGTTTTTTAAACCCATCCTTTGCTGTTGATTTCTGTCTTGAATAATTCCCTTAATTACTGTACAAACCAGTCATGAATTCCTCAATGTGCGTTCTTAAAACATTTCTCTTCTTTAAGCATAATGTCATTATTAAGATCTCTTCTCCAGTTTCATTCAGTAGCTCTTCATTCTTGATTTTATTATTTTTAAAACTTTGTTTAATTTTATTTAATCTTTTCTAATAGCAGTTTATCGCTCATGTATTGCTTCCATGTAAAGCATCACTTTAAGCAAAGGACTTAAGTTTCATCATTTGCACTGGCCTACATTTCCTCATTTTTTCCATTCTATTATTAGTTATTTCAATACCCCTTTACTGTATTGATCTATAGTACTTATTGCAATTATTTTGACAATTGTAGATTCATCTTGTATCTCTTTCAACAGTTAATCAGATTTTGGTATGTATGTACTTTGAGAATAGAGATAAGGTAGTTCCGTGAATCCCTATATAAATAAAATGGGTTTCTAATGCTAAGTGTTCATGTTTCTATGCATTTGAACTGACTTGCTTCAGCTGTAACAAGAACATCTATTTCTCCTATTAAGAGAGGCTGGTCTTGGGTATTGGTGGTATTCATAATGGTATTGGTATTCATAATGTGCTTCCTGTTTCTATGTATGAATAGATTTTCATATGCATCAAGTTTTGAGGTCTTCTGAACTGATTTCTTAAGTTATAATTTTCTCTGTTAATTTTGTGGTAATTTTCTTAAATGTGTTGTGCAACACTTGATTTGTTTGATTACGCTTAAAAATGCTTATGAGATCGTCTGAAGTGTTCCTTGAATATGATTTGTTCCTTGAATCTGATTTCTATTTTCCTTCTTATCTGTCCATAGTATACTTTTAAGCAATCTTGACATGATATATTGTAGATGCCAGATTTGCCTAATGTTGGAATACCAATACCATCTTCTGTTTGTCTCTCCTTATTGACATCACACCACAAGAGCCATAAATACCCCACTCCACCCAATGCCACTCTCAGTTATCTTCTCTCCTGAAGATGACCATCTAGTTGCTGGAATACATATTGAGATTAATAAATTTGCAAAGAGCAGCCATAGAAAACCCTAACCCCTGGTGTTGGAATTTTCCAACAGTTGGTTTTCTTGAAAACTATTGAACTTTTGGAACTATTGGCTTTTTGGAACTTTTTCAAAGTTCCAATGTATTAACACAGCTGTGTTCCTTGTCCATATAGATTCCGTTATGGTCAATTATTCCAGCTCTTCAAATAGACCTTGAGATTATTCGAGGAATATGTATAAACAAAGCTACATCAAGTAACTTTTTCTGCATACTCTTCTGGTTAATGATGTGACCTTACAATTACAGACACTGAAAAGATGCAGAGGTATGCCATGGAAGAGAGGCAGATTAGGGAAGAAAACTTGCGACTTCAAAGGAAACTTCAGCTAGAAGTTGAAAGAAGAGAGGCTCTGTGTAGACACCTCTCAGAATCTGAATCCAGGTGAGCTGGATTGCCAATGACCAATATTCTCATTGGTGCAATTGCTCTTTTAGCAGTTTATATTCAACATGCAAAATATTAGGTATACATAACAGTTGGCTGGAAAAGGAAGCCTAGTTTACTAGTATATGTATGGTGTTGGATGCAGAAGTTACATAAACCACTCAGCTCAGCCAATTTTTGCCTAATTATTAGCCTAGGCATGTGAACTGTATAATGTGAATGCAATGTCATTAACATACCATATTTAGCTGCTGATATTGTTTCAAATTACCAGAGATTCAACTTGGTTTTTAGCAACTATTCATTTTGAATTGAACACAAATTCATCTTAGTCTGACTTCTTCATAGTTTTGCCCAGCTTCTTCCCCATCTTTGTAGATGCCAATTTTAAGGATGAATATGTGAGTGGATTTTTAGAAATGAATCTATAATATAATTTAAATCTTTAATATGGTATTATGAAGTCAATAAGTCATTAAGATAATATGTATGATTTCAGACATCTGTGATTTGAGCATCATTCTCAAAATCTCATTACAATAAATATAAGCTAATAAGAGGGGTTAATTAATCTGAAAATTCACTGCTAAAGTCTCATTACCCTGGAACTTAGTAAAATTAAAATTAGAGCTTACAAAGTAATTGACTATTTGATCTTCGAACAATTAACCTGTAGAATAGCTTGCATTGATTTGATACAAATCAGGGCTGCTGTTAATTTTGGGGATGAACATTTTCTAGAAATTTTGATGACGGATATTCACCTTTATCTAGTCTTGAGATGGAGGAGGAACGCCACTACAATGAGATAGCAATGTCTGGTGGCACAGTTCGCGCAAGGACAGTTTCCAGCCCTGTACCATATAATCCTTCACCAAGCACATCTCGTCCTCTCAGTCCAGGTAAATCAAAAATTATTCTACTCTTTTAGTTACACTTATATTACATGTAAATATAAAATATTTGTTAGAATTTAGTTGATTAGAATTTACTGCTGGTCTTATTTTAAAATCTGAAAGCTAAATTCTTTCACCATGGTACATTTAATAATATTTTGCATGCAATATATTTTTAAATCTTCCACCACTAATATGCTAGGCATACGGAGAAACAGGGTCTAAAAAATTTAGTCAAACTCAGAATAGCCAGTTGCTATAACTTCTCTGTAAAACAAATCTGTTAGGCTTTATTTTTGGGTAAATAATTACAGCTTGTATTTACACTACCTTTTACATACAAAAATTGTGGATAAGTCATTTGCAGTAATTCTTCATAATTAATACCATCAGAAAAATTGATTTCTAAATCTTTCCTGGGAATGAATTCTGAAATGTTTCTATTGAAACATTTACCTTCACTGCCTCTGATCTATGTATGTGCTATCCCTGAAACAATAATACTTACAGTTAAAGCTAATGAACTCCTGGATGTGCATGACCATTTCCCTGTTTTCATTTACGGCCTATTCATCCTTCCCCAGAATACAGAAATAAGAGTTGGTATGATGGAAAGTATAAACTTTCTTGTTTTTGTCTGTGAATCCTAACAGTTAGCATCCCCTCACCCACCCAGTCCACTTACCACTTTCATTAGCTTATGAGCTTTTGGGCGCATCCTTAGAGCACAACAGATATAACCATGTGATAGTGTTGGCTCACTGTTATCTCACTACAGTGGGGTATCACTGTGCTCTGTTTGGCCTTTCTCCCTTACAACTAGCTTAACATTAATATTGGCACAGATCAGAGGTAGAAACTAAGTAAGGCCTTTGTTTAATCAAGTAACTGAAAGCAATTAATGTTTTATATTATCATGAGTATAAAGAAATCATTTTGAAAATAATAAATATAGTCTGTGAAATTATTTTCTAATTAGTAAGAAAGGAAATATCAAGTATATTTTTCATTTCAGTGGAATGAAGAAGTATATAACCAAAGGGAAAATTTTTAAGTTACTTTTTTATGCCTAAGAGGAAGAAATTTGACAAATTTGTTGGTACTTCATATTATTAACAAACATATTAAGCGTGATGGCTTGCATATATACTAATATTATAGACATAAATAATATGCAACAAATATTCTACTGACACATGACATTCACATAATACCTATCATTATATTGTTACATTAATGAATAATATTTACCTGACACCTACATGATATAAAATGTAAATTGCTTTTACTGGACTTTTCGGGGATCAAGAAAGGCCTCCTTGGCTACCGTAGTGGTCACAGGGTAAAGTCCCACCGTATATCACCCCTTGCTTCATCCACAAATCTCTACATTACTGCAATGCTATACTACTTCAATGCCCTTATTACTACAATACAGAGGAACATTTCTTTTTGAAAGAATTAGCATTTTCAGGCAAGGGCTTTAAGAGTGTTCCAAGTAACTTATTCCATTCAGAAATGCCTCTATTGAGAAAAGGTTATGAAGAGAAAGTAGAATATACAGGTTTTACTGTAGCTAAATTCTGGTACTAAATATAAAAAATAGTGATAGATGATAACTGAAATATCCTCTGTTGCCACTATTTTCACCTGACACCAATTATTTGATTTACATATATAATGTATTTACTTGTGAATTTTAGGTCTGAACCCTGTTAATCTCAACACATCTCGTGAAAGTATTGGGTTTAATCCTCCAAGTCCCATGAGTCGGTGCTATGCTTGTGGCCAAGCCACATACCACCAGACGAATCCTTTGCCATGTCCTCCTCCTCAGCCTCTCACAGCTACGCCTGCTGCTGTGGCAGCTGTTACAGCTGGATATCTGCCATCTTCTTCACCACCAGCACCCCCTGTTGGAATATCCATAACGGTAAGATTCTAGTCCTGAAACGAAATGAACATTGCTATATATTAATCCATTATGGAATGCTTAGTAATTCATAGTAATCTTATTATTTTTTTCATCATATCTTCATATCTTAATGTTGGCTACTTATGGCTACCTTGTGGCATTCCTCTGTATATTTAGTACATTTTCAATAAAGCCCTAGGTAGAAGGTGGCAAGTCTTTGACACAAAAACCCTAAGAAGTACACGTTCTGTTGCTTGCGTTTCTATGATACCACTATCATAATTTTGTACTCTTCAATTAAAATGCTGTGACACCAGAATGTGTAAAAATAAATTCTTTCAATTATAATTTTGTTTCGTCATCAGCATGATCTTCAGTCCATCATTTACGTAAAAATTGGCTCCATTTTATGTTACAGTTGACACTCAAATCTCTTATGTCATGATGAAATGAATTAGATCAGAGAAAAGATTTGTCATCTCTGCCTGTGGCATTACCCTCATGAGTTGCGTGATTTTCATTTATCATTTAGATGTCACCTTGTGAAAACCTCCCTCATCAATGTTTCTATTCTATTAGCATTTTATGACAAGATATTGGGGCGTGATCTTGTTTTGATGGCAGTTCTATTCCTTTAAAATTATCAACAGCAAAACTCCTGCCTGCCAATAATATGTTACTATTTGTTAGCTTTCAGTCCTAAAATTGTTTCCTAAGGCTTATGCCTAATTTCTTTTATGAATGATATAATCTTATTCCCCTTAGTCATTTTATTGATCACATAAAGGGAAATAGGAATTGTTTAATCGAAGTAATATTGCTTTAAATGTCCCTAAATTTTTTGTTTGAGTGAACAATCCATGGATATATACCCCATTAAAAACACAAATGTGGACTGACAAACATTGTGGAAGAATTAGGTGCAACATCGGAAGGATGTGCTCATTTCTTTAGTAAGGAAGTTAGACAATATTACTGAGAAGATTTCTAAATTGATCAATTTACAATATCTATTTTACATTTTTGAATTAATATCAACTGCTTTTAACTTGTGTACACTTTTTAGGACTATGACTATATTAATATTGAAAACCTGCAGTTCCAAGATGTCAATCCATGAAAAAGCAATTGATCAATGAAAAAATCAATCCTAATGTTTGTTGTACTTGGTTGATAACTACTTTCTGCGAAATTTTAATATCAAGTTTCAGAAGTATTGTCAAAAGATTTATGAGAAATAAAATGTTTAATTTTTTATATCAATTGTGTATTTTTTATCTTATTACTCAAATGAGTTTTTCTGTTTTCAAGATAGAATGCATTGACATTATCTACTTTGCATCTGAGACACTTTGTTGTTTAATTATGCAACAAAAGGGAGATAAACTCCATTACCTCATTGGGAATGCTGTCAATGCCTTTCATTGTACTTAGATGTTGAAAATTGGGTTATAGTAGAGGATATTGTATAAAACCTTTTTCTGCATATTCCTAAGGGACAGGTCAAGAACTCTCATTAAGGATGCTGTTTCCTGAATACGAGTTTCCTACTCGTAAAACACTGATCTATGGGTTTAAATTGCCTCAAAAGATATGTTTTAAGCTACATCCATACCACTTTGTAAAAGACATGTGAAAGCGAAATCAATGATTCCTGGTGACTTGCATTCAAAAAGGATAAGTCTACAGATATGTTAGGTCATTGAATTTTTTTTCTGAGTGTGGATGAGTTAGAGACAACAGAATAGAACTACTGCAGTGTCTTACCAGACCAGAGTTACCTCATCCTTTGAGATATATTCTTTAATGGGAATTATTTTTGTCCAGGAATCTTTGAGCTGTTCTTTGGCACCTCTGACAATTTGATTGAGAGCAAGGGGAAAGTATGTGGAGATGGTTAACTTCTGTCAGATAAATTATCTTTAGAAGCAGTACTCAAGTCCCCAAATTAATTATCTCATATCATATTCATGGACTGAAGGAGCTCAAGTGACCTACTATGGACAATCTTCTTGATTACTAACCAGCATGATAAAACCCAAATTTGTGGTAACCTTGCAAATCTAGGTTTTTAAGGACCATTTATTGTATATTTCTCTATCCCAAAAGAGGTCTTTTGAAAAGCCAACTTAAGGAACAACAGGTCTATTGTTTGCCATTTTGTTAATGTAAGTATGTCAGTATTTATCATTGTAGTTGGCTGAGGTTTTGAAAAGCCAACATAAGGAACAGAATCTCTATAGTTAGGGGTTTTGTTAATGTCATGGTAGTTGGCTGATGAGCATAATATTGTGAATGCTTTGAAAAAAATTATTGTAAAAGAATTGGTAAATATTGTCTGAACTGTTTTGTTGGGAATTTGGACAGCCTCTTTACATCCCAGGGTGAATGTTTGATCGCACAATGGTCAGGTATCAATAGCTTGTTGATTTCTACTCTCACAGGCCCACTTACCTCGATCGGTGGCAGTTCCTCGGCCTACTGAGAGATTCATCAAGCCAGCAGTTCCACCCCCGACAGCCACTTCCCTTCTTCCCCCATCTCATACTTCTGTTGTGGGGCAGGGTTCCTCATCTCTAAGCAACCCATCTATTCAGACTCCCTCATCCGTCCCATCCCATCCTTCAGGAACCTCCTCTCCAATGGAGATATCAAAGAGTTAAGAAGCATTTCAGACCTCCTGTGCACTAGAATTTGCACGCTGAAAGCAAACGAAAGTGCGCAGGTGTTTGCCCGATTACTCTTTATGTAAGGTTCGGTCAAATTAGAAAAATATGTATCGGTATATTGTTGAAAAGTAAAAAATTTTGAGAAGGGGGTTTTTTTCGAAGAGAGTTTTTTTGAGTTAAGATGTGTAGTGTGTTTGCTGGTGGCGTATTAAATAAAAAGATGATAACTTTTTTCATTTGGTCGGTTGTCTGCATCAGCTCACTTTAAACAGCTTCCCTGCTTTGCTCTGGAAAACGAAGCAGAGAAATGCAGACGAGAAAAACTCGAGTCTACTATGTGTCTGCCCCTTATTGAGGCCTCTCCCTTGTCCGTTTTGGGTGTGTGCCAAGGTTCCTTTTAATCCTCATTGGGGCCTTCATATTTTGGGCTCGTTTTGATGTTGCAGTTTGGCACCCCTCTGCACCCTCCCTCCCAGCACTTATTCGAGGAATGCTTGGGTGGAAGGGCTATGCAAAGAGTATGTTGTCCATCCCTGTAAGATTTTTGGGATGACCTCTTGTCTCCATTCACATGTGTTCACACTACAGCAATATGTGCACATCATGGTTATAATATATGGACAATGTTACTCATGGTTTTTTAATGCTTGTTAATGGCTGTTACAATTTTACCATGGAAACGCTTGTAACTCTTTGGCTCTTCAAAGGAGTTCACTTCTTTCAAGTCCTTGTGTTGTGTTGATAGGGAAGGAAATATGAGTCTTTAAAAAAATAATATTTTGTATGTGTTTACTACAGGGTGAATTTTTCTTTTGTGTACCGCTGAGTGCATACATTGACTGTGGTTCCATTATCTGGAGTGGTATATGTCACATTCCAAAAAATCCATGTTTGGTTGAAGCCTTTTTAATGGATGGGCTGCTTTTGAAAGAGATGGATCTGTAAAAAATGCTTTCCTCTTCTATGTCCATCTTGTTATCCTTAAATATGAATGTCATGTTCTTTTCAATTAATTCAATAAATTGTATCTATTTTATTGAAGTCTTGAAATGGTGAATTACAGATGCTTTTGGGCTGTGCTATGTAATGATGGAAAATTAATATTAACTCCTAAAAGTGTGATATGTGCTATGATCTACTGCATTGTTTAGTGGTGCTTCTTCTTTAAAAAGGTGTTTTCTTTTCTCAAAGTAATTCTTTATAGCTTTTTTCATTGCATGTTTTGGGGTACATCTTTTTTTACTTTTTAGAAATGATTTGAAGCCTTTTGAAACATATTGATAGAATTTGTGATTCATTTTTTTCAAGAATGATATCTAGTTGGATCATTTGTGTACAATTTAAGATACATTATGCAGAGGTTTGCATATTCCTCTTAGGATTTTGATGTCAAATCTCTAAATGTTTGCTTATCAATTACATGGACTGGTTTACAAAATGCTTCCAATAATCTTATATTTTGTTCAGCTTTGAACAGTTTTTACCATTGCTAAATGGATAAAATTGGAGTCTAAATAAATAAAATAAAAATTTTGCTAGTAGCTTCCTGGGCATGTACTTACCAACAGTATTTTGTGTATGGTTATATATAGTAAACCGTCTCAATTTCATTGTTCATTACTCTGAAGCAAATAAAGATAATTTTGCCAGCTAACACACCAATAATTTATTCCCTTACTTAAATGATGTTGAAACCGGTGGCGTTTAAATGCCCCGCGTTATAGCGTAAAAGAAGTTCATCACGTCAAAGTCTCGTCATATCATCCGTGGTTTGCGCAAGTCTACGCAACCCGGACTCAGCTACAAGGGCTTTTAGTGGCCTGATCAGCGTCGTAACAAGTGAGAAGCTGTTACCAAGACCGCGTTGTTTGAATCCTATTTGTAGCCTTCAGTTAATACCTTGAAAATGTGAAATGAAACTAATAAAATGAAAGATACTGAGTGCCAAGGTACAGCCATTATTGTTCAGAAAATCTTAATGGCATGTTTCGTTTTGCTAGACATTCTAAAATCGCAAATTCTGCGAATGAATGTCACGGTCCTCGATGCCATCGAGAAATGGATCCGAAAACCATTAAGAACACACAGGTAAGATGATGACAGTATTTACTAGCTGTAGACTTAAATTCATGACACGAAGAGCTCGAGTGTGTTATTCGAATCAAAATTTTTAAAAAATCCTCCACGGCGTATTAAAAACCGGTCGACGGTGTAAGGATTATGTTTATCCTGTCGTAATTATCTTAGAATAATTCATTAAGCGTTGTATGAGGTGAGTACAGAATTTTTTGAACTGAGGGCTTATTCATGAATTGCGCCTGAAATGGTTGGTATTAAATTTAAGCTAAGTTTAATTCTCAGTTTCTTTCGAAATTCTCAGCATTTTCGACTTAATATAATCCTCTTGAAAATATAAGCTTAAGTTATTACACGATAGTTCTTTATTTAAATGTCGTATAAAACGTTTTATTTTGTGCTCAGCAGAGCTACCTCTCTTACATGCAGGAATGCGCTTAAATTAACTTTCCATTTTCGTAAAAATATCTCTTCAATATCAATTAATTCAAATTTTAAATAGCACAACCAAAGAGACTGTATACCTTGTACCATTCTCTTTAAGCATAACCCAACATGACACGGCGAAATTGGTCGTCGGACAATTACTATTCTGCCGAAAGGAATGAAATTTTACATTATAAATTATTTTATCTCTAATTAATTGCTGTAGATACAAAAAATAACTTTCCAGACCGTTCAAATCAGCTTCACACTGAGATAAAAACCTTCCTGCCCCGAAATAATATTCAATAAACACGTTTAACGTATAGTTTCCAATTTCATTCATAATCAAACTCAACCCTTTACTCACTGAACAAGTGCTGACACCTTAAGGTGTAGTCTTAAATGTTGTTTTGTCATAGGTATATTACGCTTTCCAAAACCCATGTGACTAGGAAGCACGTGACGTTATTTACGGTGTGTGATCGGATAGACTCGCTGATCATCTTTTATCATAAGAACTACGCCCATTTCGCGTTGGTGTAATGGCGTGCGAGTGTATGCAATAGTCATAGGATACAAAAATGTTAGCAAATGGCGTTACTGAGCAGGCTTTTTTCGAGCAGAAGGAAAAGTCAGAAATCTAGTTTCCTTTTAAATGGCAAACAAGAAGGGGACAGGTAATATCAACTGTTTGTATTCTCTTGTAATCTCTTATTATTTCTGAAAAGCCCTTCAGAGGTTCACATTTTGAGAGTGAGCTAAGTTGGTGATGTTAGCAGGAAAAGGCATTACATTTAGAAAATATGACCTTTCACTGACTTTTAAATGGAAAATAATGTTTAAGCCTCCTCATACAAAACTTAGAAAGTGTATTTTACTTACCCTTGAATAGCTGTTATGAAATGTCTTCTTTCCATTGAATATATACGCCTGAAAACAAATGTTATGGACTGAATGGATTTTCTTTTAGTTGGAGGCCATATGACTTTAACAAGGAGCAAGTGCGTGTACTTCTTTTTAGAGAATGTGATTGGAGGGGGAGGAAATTATTGTTTGATTCACAGTCCTTTCAAAAGTTATCAAATGAAAAATCTTGTAGCAAATTAAAATTCGGAGGTCGCCCTCAATGTGATGTCAAAGGAGTTAATGGATTTTCACCGCCTAGTAATGGATGCCCACTTCAGGTACGTTTTCTAAAGCTATAAATGGTCGATGTCCGACTCATTGGCTAACGTTGAAAGTGAAAATTCATTATTTACAGTCTGCCAAGACAAATACGGACGTCAGTATGTTGGGAGAGATGATATTCGGATCTGTCGGAATGACGTTCAAAGGTAGTGCTTTCAAAGTGCATAAAATTAAGTCTCCAACGCAGTTGATGTGCAGCAAAGTGTTCCTTTCACCTAAATATCATCGTAAACATCTATCTAGGTTGGTGTATAGTTTTGCGTATACAGATATTTCGTTGATTTATTGTCATTACAGAGTAGATTTTAGGATTTAACTGTCAAAATGAAACTGGGATTCATTTTCAGTGATCGGAGTTTGGATGAGTCGTGTGACAGCTCGTTCAATTCCCAATCTGAGGCCAGTGTTCATCGTAGCAGTTCGGACAACAGATTGGGTGATTATATTTTTCTACGTTAAATTTTTTGTGTATGTTAGCTAAAAGTAAAGCTGGATTTGGAAGTATTGCTATTATGATGCCGTTTATTATTCCTTAATAGTTATATTCCGTTGTAATATCCGTGAAATTGCATCTTTAAACTTCCGCATAAAAATGTCTATGTTGCGTGTTAATTTATCAATGCTATTTCTGCAGCATCCAGGACAGGTCCTTTGGACGTTCCTTGGAATCTCCCCCATGGAAACCTGTACCTTCCTGTTCCTCTTTTTCATCATGCCAGTGAAGAAGATAGTGGGTTTTGTGGAGATACTTCATTATTGTCTGTCCCTACCACCACCAGTAGTGGCTTTGGCTGGTCTTCAGGTGGTGGTACTTCATTTAGCAGTATGGGACAGTCAGTTGGAGTTCCTTCCCATCAAGGTCAGCCTCTTTTAATTATCCTTCCCTCGAAGATGATAACATAATAGGTGAATGAAAAGCTTTTAGTTGTTACTTTAATCATGTGTAAAAGACTGTAAAGAATAAAAACATTTATAGGCAAAGTAACATAGCTGTCATGAAAGTTAAGATTTGTTGTAGTCTATATCTTTCCTATAAGATCCTTATTAAGTATGTGTAACTGTTTTATTACCTTAACCTTGACATGAGGTTATACTGCATGATTGCAGTTGGTTTGATTTTGACTGCATTTCTATGTCTACATAAATACCCTCCAAGGCGCCTTTCAGTGTGTGGAAGGGGCATTTCATCATTCTCATCTGAGAAAAACTATTAATTTTCTTTTTTGGTTGCATAAGTCTCATTTTGACCTGAAATTCTTATTCTCATTATGTGGCATGGTAGTTCAGTGGTTAGAATACCTGCCCAGAAAGTGGGAGACTTGGGTTAGTGTCCTGGTCATGTTGCTATTTTTCACAGCTGTCATTCTTCAGTAGTTTTATTCATGTTTCAGTCGAATTTTGTGTAAATATAAGTTGAGTAAAATCTTTAAGAAATACTTGAAAATATATTTTAAAAGTGCCATTTATAAAATGTCTGCCGCATTTGTTAACTTAAACTTTAAACTAAATGGTGTTGAAACTTTTTGCAGGTTCAGGTAGTTTTCAGAGCATGCAGAGGAGGTGGCTGCGCAGTCTTCATACCTCAATGGAACTCTTTTGTCAAAACCCTTCCACGTGCTCCTGGTGTTCAGGTCTGATAAATCCAGGTTTCTCCTGTGGAAATGCATGCATTGATGGAATTGAAGAAAATCAGCAGCCCTCCACCATGTGGGCTGGCGGGCGAAGGCCAAAGATTGGTCTGGCTGTTGTGGTCACTTTGATCGATCCTCTGAAGGAGCAGCAGTCTGACAAGGATGGGTGTGTTTAAATCCGTTTTATTTTCTTTGTTTTGTTCTTTCATATCTTTTCAGTTGGGATATCTTTAATGCAATTGTTTGAAAACATTTTTGTAATCTCAGTTGTCAATTTCATATGTTTTAGTATTTAAGATTCCAGTGATGGAATAAATGCCTAGTAGTTAACGAAGGAAAAGTTGAATAGTTGTGTAATTCATATTAATAGAGTTTTTGTGTTAATCTGTTAAGATTGTAAACAATGTTTAGATCAACGGACAACTGCAGAATTACCTGCAAACCTGCAAAATATTAAAGTTCGAATTTGTGAAACCTTGGTTGTGCTTGTACCTTTTCTTGTGGTGTAGTAAAAGTTTTATCATGAAGCAGTTTGAAATAGATATTGCTAGTGATTATACTTTCTGTCATTATTCTTTGAAATTTAAAGTTTTTATAGGTATTTTACCATATCCTTGTTCATTTTTCTTTTAACAGGCAGTCTGGTGTGGTTGGAGAAGAGAAGGGCAATAGAGAAGCATTCTTCTTTGAGCATGCTTCTGTTGTTGAAGAGATGCTTGATCGCTTCAGATTTGCCACTGAAAAGGCCTGTTATGCTAGGAAGGAAGTATTCATTCCTCTCATAATGGATGCTTGCACTGAATTAAAGCAGGTTGGTTTTCAATAATTTTGAATGGATTTGGTGTATGAACTCTTTTAAGCACCCTGCACATCATCAATGTTCGATGTATATATTGGTCAAAAAATTATAGAAACATCTAACAATTCTAACATAACAATTTCTACTGCCTCAGTTTATCAGGCAGTTCTGTTAGGATAAGTGATAATGTTTAACTTGATTATTGAATCAACTGCTGGGATAACCCAAGGACATGGAAAAGAAAAAGTCAGTGATTTCTTATGGGAGTATAAATCTTTCTGTTGTGTGGGCTCGTCACCTGAAAGAGTTCTGTGACAATGGTGGGTTATATATTTGAGCTACCTCTCACTTATAGTAAAGAGTTTCTAATAAAACAAACCATTCTGTGATAACTCCAAGGGTGCATCTGTTTTTCCCAAACTTCATAAGAAGCAGAGCATAAATTTTACAGAGTTAGGCAGACAGGATCTTGAAGCTCTTTAATTTATAAGTCATCAACTATATAATGTAGCTTGCCTATAAAGGAATAAGTGATGTGGACTTAATACGGTACACAGTATTTGAATACACCAGAAATGCTCAGATATATCTAACTAGGAGTGTTAAACTGCTTACCCTTGAGGGTGTCTTGAGTATAACATTCAATTTGGTCATTAGCCTCATAAGAACCTTTTGCAGGCTGGATCTGGCCTGTAATTTTGGGACCCCTAGCTTGGAAGAATGAATGAACTGGATTGGATCTAGAAAACTCATATAATCCTGATGCCATTTTATGTTATTGATGTAATCAGCTCTCAATCATCCTTTTTTCCTTCTGGTCTATTTAATTTGAATTTTCTCTGATTTACTTAGTTGCCTTCATTTATACTTATATCACAAGGGAACCATAAATAGGATTATTTACTTTAAAGGATTGATATGTGTAAAATTTTGTTCACGCTTTCTTTTTGGTTGTTCAGGCACTGTTGGATTTATTTACTGCCCCACGCCTATCTCGTCCAGTATGGCTTGGACTTTTGGGTCAGAGTGGAGCTGGGGGTCAAAACCATTCTACAATTGCCCTAGGATTCCTTGAACAACTCTGCCAATCCCTTTCCAATTTGGATACCAAAGCTACTAACTTGTGAGTGAGAGAGCTTTGTGTGAGCCGTCGATAAATGTTTCCCATTTTCATGAAATTTAAATCTAATTCTTTGGTGTTTCTTTTACAGTTTTATAAGCACTCTAATCACTGCTGTGTTGACTCATCACCTTGGTTGGGTTCAAACTGTTGTTCCTGAATTTTCATCAAGAAAAGAACGAGGCAGTAATGGTTATTCAGTAAGTTTGCATATATTACTACTATTATTAATATTCTTGCAATAGCTTTACTCTCATCTTTCATTGCGATCTTTGAGCGCGATGAATAATCATTTTTATTTTGAGTTTACTTCTTATCTTTGTTTAATCACGATCACACAAGTTTCAGTTGTAGAGAATTTTCCAGCCAAGTTCCAAATGTTTTTTTACAGTTAAACTTCTATGGAAGTAGATTTTGATCAGTTCGACATTGTAGAATAATTTAGAAAAATGTGCCCCAAAAACTAATTTAAAACAAGATTATGCAAGTTCTTAAATAACCTTTCCATTCTGTTTAATTAAAATGAATGACATAGTCATCGTAAGTGCTGAATTTAAGTGACCTATGAAGATAAATCTGACCTTGAGTGGATTATCTCCATCTTTTTTTCTTAAAGGTATTAATTAAGCTATACAGTGCATTTTTTGATGTGCATAAAACAGAAAATTTCTTTTATGAATTGCACTTCTGTTAATGGAATATGTTTAAAATTCTGGAAGTTTTCAAAGATCTTTTTTATTAACCTATGTTTGCTAGTGTGATGCAAGGCCTTATTTCCAGATAAGTAGGTCGTGGCATTGAATTCTATTTTTGTTGAGCTAGAATCTGTTTGAGTTAATCTATGATCCAAGACTTACCTTAAGTAGGTCATGGTCATGAATGATGTTCTGATTTGACTATGCAGTGAAATCTTGTAAGGAAAATTGTACTAACACAAAGCTAAGTCATAAATTACTCCAGCCCCTCAATTAGTGATGCACATTCCATGTAAATTTGTATGTTTCATGCTTGAATCTCTCTAGAGGTATCTTTTGATTACCTAATATAATTTGCAATGAAAACGGAGTCGAATTATTTTTAAGAATACTATCAATTTTTATATTAAAATATCTATGCAAGAATCCTAGATCCTAGATTACTTGATCATCTAGGATTAAGGATAAGTATAGGGAGATTTTTGGAACCCTTTGTTTAACAGTTACCTGAATATGTAATAGATATTTATGTATGTTTGTCATTATTAAGTTTGGACTGCCAAATCTAAAATCCTCCATGGTTAAGTTCACAATATTATAAGTATCATTATTTAATATATTATACTGTGTAATTATTCTGTGTTTTCATTCAATAATTTTGGAACTTTGGACTTGGCTTTATAAAAACCAAAACAGTTTCTTCCACAGCCAATCATATTTCTGGTGAATTAATGTAGATGTTAACAGAATGGATTTGTGAGTTTTTCCCCACTTTGTTCTATGACTAAATGTCTTGAAGAATTCTTTTGTGCCTGCCTCTGGGTTAAAGAGATCTATGTCATTATTATGAACATTAAGTACTACCCCATCATATAATAACTAATATTTTTGTCATCAATGTCATGGATTGTTAGTATAGGGCGGTGGTCTCTAACTACTGCCCCACAACAAATCCAGAAAATATCTTACTGATCTGGTGTACCAGAGAATTTCTATGGGCTTTTTTTGGCCCTTCTCCAATAAATTCTGCAGATCTCTGGTTTGAAGAATTCTTGATCATAAATCCAAAACTATAATGTTTTCTATGGCTCATTAATTCTCCATGATTAAAAAATTAAAATAGTACTTTGCACACCTCACACATTTTGTACCCAAACACTTTCTAAAAGTATGTAAATTATAAAGTTTTTTCTATTTTTGCACCCTTTTACTTTATCTTTGTGCACATAGCTTTATAATTCGTGCTTCATGTTTTCAGCAATTTCATGTATTTTATTTCAGCTGGAAGGTCTTTCAAACTCCAATCCTTACAATGCACTTTGGGCCCAGCTTGGAGATCTTCAAGGGACACTTGGCAGTCCCCCACGTTTGGCTCGCACCATTATTACAGGAAAAGATACTCAAGTACTTAATTCTTTGCTGTTTGTTGTCACATATTTCATGCGTTGTGGGCATGTGGAGTGTTTCCATGAAGAAGGACCCATCGAGGAAGAAACGTCTTTCATTGTGAAAGACATTGACTTAAATAAATCAGGTACCAACAAAGTTGTAGGAGATAAGGTCAGTCATAACACCTTGTCTGCAGTACATCCAGTCAATTCCATTCCTTTCTCCAAGTCCCCCCCTCTGTCCAGAAGTTGTACTTTTAGTAATGATGCACTCCTTCAGCCAAGGACTACCAAAGATGTGACTGAAACCCCCAAAGGTTTAAGGAGGACTAGTAGCCATGTGTCTGGCCTGGGAGATTCATTTTCATCGGATAAAATGCAGCCAGCAGTTGCGCTCGAGCCTGATGTGATATCGGATAAAGTCCAGAGACTATGTCGTGTCCCAATATCTGCCATATCGTATCATTTGAATAACAATTCTTCCTTAGAGAGCAAGGATAGTGAGATTGATTCCAGTCGTGAAGTGGTATTTGTTCTAGGGGACAATGAAAAACTCGTGGGTTTGAAGGGAAGAAAACCTTCTTTCAATTCCTCGGAAGAGGTGACAGCTGCCGAAGAGGTGATGGAGGGAACAGGTGCTCCTAGGGTTAGTCAAGAAGGAAGTAAAATTGCATTAGGGGACCAGATCACTGCATTAGCAGGTGAATTTCTCAGCCGTTGCAAAGAGGGTATCAGATTAGCAGGCAAGGCTGCTGATTCTTTTGGTGGAAGGACAAACTTACACAGTGGCAGAGTCTTATACCGTCCAGAATCTAAGAATGGGATTTCGAAAGGTGTTAATCAAGTGTCCAAGAGGATGAATGACTCTCCCACTTCCGACTACAGGACTCATAATAGCAATTTTTCAGGGGACAAAATATCTGTGCTTAACAGGAGAAACTCAAACTGTTATTCTTATGCAAAGGATAGGGAAGATAGGACGCATATATGTGTGGATGATGGTGTTTTTGAGGAAGATAGTGATTTTATGTCCTCCAAGTGTGATAGGTCTAGAAAGATGTGGTCGGAAAAAATTCGGAAGTATGAGTGTAATGGTGTGGAAGAATTTGTTGGTGAAAAGGAAAGAAACAGTTCTGTGTCAACTCTAAAGCCAGAATTTCTCATAGAAGACGTTGATGAATTTTCTCCTGTTGTTGACACTGCTGAGTTACCGTCCTTCAGTAGGACTGTGATGGTTGAGTTACCAATGCCAAAGTAAGTTTCTCTCTTGACTTTTCCTAAGCTTAAGGTTTTACAGTTTAAAGCAGATTATCTGTTCTCAATGTGAATTTTTACAGGAATATTGAATTAACTGAGAACATCCACATTTTTCATTAATGGATTAATTACGTTTTTTGTCTGAATCTTCTCCATCTTCAGTGTTATTTGTATGCAGATGTAAAATGTGTTAACTCTGAAAGGGAATTGTGTGTAATGGATTTTCTTTTGTTTATTTTAAGTTAGTTGTTTCATTAGAATTGTCAAGGTTACCTCAAAGTAGGTCAATGTCATCCTTTCTTTAGAGCATTAAATTAATGTACTATTAGGATTTACTTCCTGGGATGCTGTTGGCACACTGGCTAAAATTCATCAGGCCCGAGTTAATTTACAAAATAAGGTTCTCAAATAATTTAAATTACTGATTATTTTGCTTTTGATAAATTATTCTTTATGAGTGTTAGTTTGAGCTCTTACATATATACTTGGGCAAATTTCTTCCTCTAAAAGGCAAATCATCTTTTCTTTTAATATGGTGGAGGTTCTCGTTGACTGGACTTGTTTTTATTTTTGCTGGGCCAGATGAAGCCGAGTGGCCTTCTATTCCCCTGGCCCAGTGATCTTTCTACATGCCAAGTACATATATACAGTTTAAACAAGTAAAGAAATATATACAGTCATAAATATGTACATGGGTAAAAATATACATTAATAGATCAATAAAAAAATAGATATTTAAATACATAAATAAAAACAGCTAAAATTGACATGTACATAGGTAGTTAAAAGGTTATATATACAGATGAGTTTATACATGGGCGAATGACAAATAAAGGAACAGATATAACACATGCACCAGTTCACATATCACACTCACACATCCCACACGAACATTCCACACTTCTCACTTTAAAGTTATTTGTGAAATGTTGGAAAAAGTGTACTTGAAATGTAGGTATAATTCATTTTATTAGGTGATCCATTCTGTCTTTATAGAACACTGCTTTACTGCTTGTCATTAAGGAATTATTTGCAAGTGAATCATACCTTTGCAGCTTCTGTTAATGCGATGAAAATATGAGACTTTCTAGCAGTTTTCCAGCTTTAACTGAAGTTGCTCTCAGGTTTCAATTTACAAGTGACAAATTCACTGCTTCACAAGTATAAGTGGAATATTTTGTAGTAACTATTTCCACACTATACTTCCTGTCTTTCTTGGATTCCAGTCCTAAAAATTATAGACATTTTGCAACTGTAAACATCAGACAGTGTACAAAATGCTACATATCGGTAACAGTGTAGCAGTATATGGTACTATATGGCAGCTTTAAACAGATAGCTTTGTTCTTCATAGCCCTGTTTGTTACAAACATAAGGCTTGGCTTAAACCATGTCTGTGCTATCAATCCGTAACCATTTTGTCGTACATTTCTAACGTTTATTACAGACTCTGCTGGAGACATTTTACTTCCTGTTTTTATTTTAGAATTTTCCTTTCCATATTCTCTTGAATCCTGTATAATAGTTGACTTTTTTCTGTCAGTGGAGATGTCAGATTTTGAATTATCAACCAGGCATAAAAGTGTGTGTTTTTGTATTTACTAAAGCTAAATGTCGAATGTACATGACATGTGTTTTTTGTACCCTTGTGGTTGATTTCGTTGTAATTTTCATTTCTAAGTTTACTTAACTAACTTCAGCTATGCAATGGCTATTTGCCTCCTGGATTCCTTAATGGATGTAGTTTGTTGTTTCTTATTTTGTATACTAAATATGCATTTACTACAGCCATACACATAAGATGACTGACCATATCAATCATTCTTATGAATAGACTCCAATACCATGCATTGTCTCTTGAGGAAATATATATTTCTAGGTATCATCTGTGGCGATCCATGCCACTTATATAGTAGTAGTGGTGTTAAGAGTGTTTCGATAACTAAGGTCATTTTGCACATATAGACCCCCTTTGGGAATTGAATCTTGGACCACTTCCTCCAAAGGGAAATGCACACCTGGCTATCTGGGAGCCCTGCTGTCTATGTTTTTGATGTAGTTATTTGTGCTTGTGGTTGAGGAACTATAGTAGTATTTTCATGTTTTTCAATGCTCCATTTTTGAACTGAGGTCGTGGGTTCTACCTTGTAAAATTTAGCAGTAAGTAGCAATCTCTTTTCTTTCATAAAGCATCCAGTCATAGTATCCCCTTTACCTATTATCAAAACCTACAGCACTCTCAAATTAGCATTTGTGTGTCCTGTTATCTCACATAGTACCACTGTTACAAAAAAAGCTTTTCATTCAGTACTTTCAGTTATTCCCAACTAGTAAGTCAGTTTTTGGAAAGTACAATATGACTTCAGAGATTATCAACAAATCTCAACATGCCCACCATCACCCTAGTTCCAAGTGGTTCATCCAATTTTTCTATATTTTGTTTTTTACCACACTACAAAGAGAGTTAGTTTCAGTATTTTATCCGTATAAAGCTGAAATCCTCTAAGCAAATGCAGTTTATTTACAGTTGATGGGCTTATATTTTTCATTTATTTCAGTCTCAATACTATTTGAAAACAGATCTTCTTGCTCCTTCTCAATTGTTTGGAACAGTCTATGCAGCATTTTATGCTGGGAAAATACTGAAGAAAAATAATACGGTTCTCAAGACGTAATTATTTTTCAGTAATGGAGTATTTTTCCTAATTCATGTCAAGTTAAAGAAAAAACATCAATAATACTACCAAAATAAATAACCCTTATATGTATGAGTAATCCCAGGCTTTGAAAGGATATAAAATGTGTGGCAGAATCAAGTATTTTAGTTATGGATAATCTCATTGATATGCACACTTGTGCACCAGTTAGATACATGCTTGGAAAGTATATTTGCCCAATAAATGTTAAAGTCCATTGAAATAGTGTACCTGGAAAATAGTCATCACATTTGACAGAAAGCATTGAAGAAGTCTTGAACACAGCATTTTTGACAGCAGGTTTGGAGTGCAGTTAAAGGACAACTAACTAAGATATTTCATTCAAAAAATACTGAAATATTGGCATAAAATGAATTTAATATACTTGTACATAAATAATAAAATATCTTGGTTTATATACATAATAAAATGAGAGTAAGTGGGCAAGGTCACACCCAGTTTATCAGTATGGGAAAAGATAGCACATTTTTTAGCAAAGAGTAAATTAAGAATAACAAATTTACAGTGGTATATACTACAATTTGTTTTTATTGCTGCCTCATAGAACAATGTTTTGACTTATATGTCTCAGTGTAACTGTCTTCAAATGAGGATTGGGCGTTAATTGCTTAATTTAATGACTATGATGTTGGCACATGTCAGATAAAAGTTTGTACTTTTTTGGTAAAATTGGTGTATACCCTATAACATCTCTTTTCTGTTGAATAAGTCCAATATTCATCTAATGTTGTTAATGTTTAAATGAAGTATTTTCTGCCATTCTTTCCTGTGAATATATGCATTATCTTCTAATTTCTGCTTTGTCTAGACCATTAAACAGATGAGCTTTCTTCATGAATCATGTACCCATTCAATTGAGAACATATTTTACCCTAAACTTTTGCTGTGTGTTAGTTGTAGGACGTGTAGTACTATATGTATTATTTTTGATGATTATAGTATTATCTCCTTATGTGTTGACTCATATGGCTTCCTCTTCCATGTGTGAAATTTTTTGCACATTTAATTCACAGAAAACATTGAGTATTTCCTCTTAGCATGTTCAAAGGTTAGATCACCAAGACTTTTTCATTGCTCTCCAATTCATTTTAATTTTTCAATCCAATAATGAAACTGAAATAATCTCAAGTTAATTACAATAGTTAACACCAAAATATTGCCTCTGGTATGAAGTTTGCGTGTATCTGATAATACTGAGCTACTGAATTGTTTATTTTGCCATAGGGAGGCAAGCTACTCATATTGTCACAATTAGTAGAGGAGCTTTTGTTCCCTTAGGGAATTTGAAGCAATTTTGAAGTTTGAAAATTTATTTGAAAAAGTAAGAATGAATTTTTCTCAGACTTTGTGCTCTCAAAAGAAGTTTCATGTAAATTTATCACCTTTGCTGAAGACCAGTGGTGTTTTAAACTGCATCTCATCTCCTTATCTCATCGCCAGCAAGTTTTCTGAAAGAACCAATACGTAACTCTTACATTTATGTTTATTTTCTTACTTTACAAGCCACAATTGGCATATGGTAGGGGGTGTGTTAACCTCAACATGTATTAAATACAGCTGAACATTAAATTTCAAAATTGGGTGTTACAATTTAGGTAAAATAGAAATTAAATATAAAACAGACTTACACCCTTTTCATCAGTCTGTATTCAGGTCTGTATGTACGTGTGTATATGTATATACACTCCCTTATATTACACTCCTTAGTATTACTCTCCCTTTCTTGATGGATTTTTCGCCATTCATTGAAACCAGTGATAATGAATAATTTACGTTAAAGAGGATGTAGTTTGATTTTACTTGTATGATTTTCTATCATTCTTTGCCTTTTCATTATCTCTTTCATATGGTTTAATGTGAGCTTTTGAGATCAATTAAGTTATAACTTAGATGATTTACTCTATTATGGTAATATTATCCCAGACTTAATGTTCATCCCTCTTTATGTCATTATGTACCTTTTAGTAATGCATCTGCTGAGTGTTGTTGTGTTTGATATTCAGCATGTGTATTTGAATGTGGTATCAAAGAAGACAAAATTTTCAGCTGTTTCTTTATTAGAGCTCTCAGAAGGTGATCTTCATGAGCTGACTATACAGGTGAAGTGCTGGTTTTAACGTAGAATAGGTGTGGAGAGGTCTTAACTATCTATGATTCAGCTGTTGGAATGTTATCAAATTCTGAAGACTTAGCCAAATGAAAAGGTAAAAATCTTCTCATTTACTTATGTTGTTGCTGTTTAGCTGAAGGATGTATAAGGTTTCAGTAAGTAAACCGACTTGGATTGTTAGCTTATAGTCTTACAAAGTGTTAAGGTGTGTGAGTTTGGAATCTGTTGAGAGTTATGAAGAACTGGGTTTTTATTTCTCATTGATTGGATTGATATGAATGTTGAATGATTTGTATGCATGGACTTGGCTTATTGATTTTTTAAAGCTCTATGTTAAAAGAAACTATGTGGTTGTATATAATGATAGTTCTAGAGTTAACAGTCCTTTTTAGCCTCTCCAGTACCAACTTGTTGGTGTTCTGTTTCACTGACAACATGAAGTTTTCTAACCTGTTAGTCTTTAATGAAATGGTCTTGGTATCGTAAAATTTTTTGCAATTTTTCTATGCATTTCTTTTCTATTAAAAGATGTGTCTGAGTTACTTTTTTGTAAGTACAAGATTCTTTTGCTATATTTTGATCATATAGTCTCTAATTAAGAATATTTACTTACTTTTTACTTGAAAAATCACCATCATGCTCCTCTGGGTACTTTTACTTAACTTTTTATTCTCCTACCATGAGTTTTAACTCATTGTTTATCATTACCTTGTCTAGTATTTCTTATCTTCAACTGTACCTGAGATTTTGCTTTGCTTCTGTTCATATCAATTATTAAATTAAATTGGAAGTTAATACACTTAATATTAAATTAAATGTGAAGTTGGTGATCTAAAACTCAGAGGCTGTGGAAAATTATTATTTCAGCTATTATTGATAGATTATATAATTGAAGGAACTGAAAGGTGGTTTTGGACATTATCTAAAATATGTTTATAATCTTTTTTATGATGAGGAAATAATTACTTTGTCTCTTTGTGATGTTCTTTCCTATACCGAATTATATTAAAAATTTTATTTAATAACCAGAATTCACTTCATCTATGGGGTTAGATGTATTGCTGTATGATAGTCAGACTTTTCCTTTTCAGATTTTAATTCATTTTTGGTCATCTTATTGTTTGAATCTTAAAAAAATGTTTTGTTTATTAGT